>CP092863.1:33051962-33268231 GCA_030710605.1 Cordylochernes scorpioides | reverse complement strand
TATATTATTTAATATCCAACCTGTCAGATAATAGGTCATTCACATTAAATGTATATAAATTTTACATGAAGGCTTTGAAAATCAAAGACATATCTAATTAACTGGATATTTCTTGAATTTATTTATTTTTTACTTATATAATACCCCTTCTCATATGATGGAGAATCTGTGTGAGGCCAGAGAGTTTCAATAAAGGCTTTGTGTGTGTGTGTCTTCTTTTGATGTTAAAAACCGATTGGCTCTTCAACAGGCCTAATGTACCGTACATCATTTGTTGAGAAATCAATATTAATTTACATATTTATATATAAGACCTTCAGTATTTTGAATAATTTTTTAATAATAAGTTTGGGAGTGTTTTCATGTTAAGCGTTTTTATTATTTTCAAATGTTTAATTTGAATGATATTTCAAATTATATCGATATACGTTTATCGCCAAAAGTATTGGTAAAATATGACGTTATCTAATTATTTATTAAATTTATAATGAATGTTGTTTGTTTCATTATATAGGGGCATCTAGGATTACGGCAAAAGTAAATGTTTTTGATTGTTGCTAAAAATATTGTGGGTAGCAATGATGGTTTGGAGCTTATGTCAATTGAATTCGGTACTTTGTTGAGCAAGAGAGAGAGAGAAGTGTTAAGCAGACATAGTGGGTAGGCTAATTCTTGTATGTCCAATATATAAATGGTGCTTAGTTTCAGCGTCTGTTTTATGCAAATGTAACCTTTCTTTAGATTAATATATCCTTCAGGCTAGAATTCTATTTATTAAGAAGGAAATCACCTGATCCTATACAATTTCACTTTTTATACTATTATTGATTTAATTTCCATATGGCATCCCTCCTCTACGTGGCAGGCGGGAGAAGCAGCACAAGTAAGGGACTGCCCTGTAGGCCGAAGTACGGTGTCGTGAGCCCCGAGCCGCTACGGTAACCGTGAACAGGGAACTCTGAAATGTGGCTGACTAACGGGGCAATGGCACCCCCCCCCCCCTTTCTATGGAGAATTTATGGACAAGACACCACTACATTTCTATATGGTCTAGCCAATATTTAAATTAAATACCTCTTTAACAAATTTTAAATATTTCATGAAACTCATGAGTACCTCATGAAATTGAGGCTGAAGACCTTCAAAACCATAAAGTCTCATTCTGTAAATTCCAAAGTTTATGTTTTAGCTTCTCGCCGACTGAAGTCCGTTAGAATAAAGAGACGAACTATCTATGGCGCTTAGTTTTAGTGTCTCACTCTATTTGAGCGTGAGAAATGATATTCCTTTTAATACAATAATATCCTCCAGGCATGATAACCAAAATATTTATAAATATATAATTCTAAATAATTCAAAAATACAAAAATCCTAATATTTTATCAGAATATAGTTTTCACAAATATAAAAGAATAACTATTGTTTCTAAATAACCTTATTGTGACTTGAACCAGATTATAGATCACTCCACAAGCATTTAAACATATTTTCTTTTGAGAATTATATATTATATTCATTATAATACTTGTATTTTTCAAAATTATGTAATCCATAAATAAATCTTTAATTATAAAGGCATATATTGGATCAAAATATCATTTATTTTACCAATATTTCAGTTGGCTGAACGCTAACCTTTTTCAAGGTATTATAACAGATTAATATGTTATAACACCTTGAAAAAGGTTGGTGTTCAGCCAACGGAAATATTGGTAAAATAAACGATATTTTGATCCAATATATTCCTTTTTAATTAAATACATGTATATATGATATAACAAGAAATTCTAATAAAATAATAACGAAAGTTTGTTAAATTTCCCAATGATATAACAAATGAGCTATATGAATGATATGTTATGAAGATAGATCAATATACACAACAAGAAGATATTTATTTGAGTGAATATTGTACAAAATAGCATATATCAGTTTTACTTTTGACGTAGACCCATGCAGTTTATCTTCTTCCAGATCAACTCGCTTTTACTGTCATACAGTGCCAGAGCGTAGCAACCCTGACACACACATTAACTCTTAGTAGTATATATCAATGTGATCAAATATGAATAGTCTCTAAAATTGAAGATACCTCGGCCAGTAAATCTTTCTATTATCTCGACGTTTTGACAAAATTATTTTGTCTTCGTCAGGAGTGAACAAAAATTAAAACATTTGGCAATACGTTAAAATTATTCTCAACTCCTTGTTAAATGTTTTAATTTTTGTTCGCTCCTGACGAGGGCAAAAATATTTTTGCCGAAACGTCGAGATAATAAAAATATTTATACTGGCCGAAGTTTCTTTGATTTTAAGAACTATGAATTCCGGCCAGATAGCCTTTATCTTTACGACAAATATAAATAATAATTTGAAGTAAATATAAAAAGAAATATATTGAATATATAAAAATGCGTACCTGGATCTATGAAAGAAAAACATTTTTTCAAAATACTTAGAGGAAAATTGTTCCCTCTTTTTCAATTTAATGCAAAATAAACTTAAATTTTAAGTATATTGCAATAAAATGATAAAGAGGGAGCAATCCCTCTGAATACCTTGAATAAGATTTTGTTCTACTTTTACAGAACCAGGTACGACATTTTTATATAAATATAAATTAATATTTGTTCAAAAATCGATAATAAAGGCTTCTAGAGAAGTAAGGAGATAATCAATTTTCAACTATAAATAAATACAGCATTTATATAGATTTAATATTAATAGAAAGAAGGCCCTCTAATACCTTTGAAAAAATAAATTCACATATGCAAAACGGCGCATTTAGTGTCCATATAAACGATTTAAAATTCAACATATATATCTTCTCTCATAAGGCCATCTGAAAATCTTCATTCTTAGTTAGGGTAATTGACAGTTTATAGTAGATTTTTATATTTTCAATGGATTCTTTAAACTCTTTTTTTTTATTCAAAATAAATTTCTATCATATGTATGTACTTTAATCGACTAAATTTAATGTTGGCCGATTTATTATCTTTCTCTTTGCCTCTTAAGCGTAATCTTGTTTACACATGCGCAGTTCATTTTCTTTTTATAGCCATTGAAATAAGTAGCGAAGTATATGACCGAGTCTAGGCCGTTTTCTTGACAGGTTTTAAGATGATTTTTTGAAAATTTTGAAGTTGGGCACGAACTCATGTCGGCAGCGTGTGAGACCTGAATTCAAACGTCACACCAATGATTGCTAATAGAGAGATACTACACTGGTGTCCAAAAATAAGAAACTTTTGTTTTTTAATGATATGTTTTAAAATATACAACGCTAAAAGCTAAAAAGTAATTTAATTAGGTATTTTAAGTCGTAGAATTTATTTATCGCAACCATTCGATTCGGTAATAGTGAAAATATGCAAATTTTTGCTTGTCTTTATAAGAGTCCTATTTGGCGTGTCGTTTACCCCATCTAAGAATTCTCCAATTATAATTTTATTTAATCCTTAGTTAATTATGAGTTCACGAAAAATTTTAGCAGATGATTTAAAATGGAGAGATGTTGGAAGAATGGAGGCAGGGCAATCACAAGTTGAAGTAGAAAAATGGCTAAATGTGAATAAATATGTGGTCAGCAAAATATGGAAACAGTTCATTGAGACAGGGACCATCAAAAGAAAAGAAGGTTCTGGTAGAAAAAGAAAAACAGATACCTCTGAAGACCGTTATCTGGTCGTAACTGCCAAGCGCCATAGGGAGATGACAGCTATTCAACTCTCTAATTAACTCTCAAGTGCTACTGGAACGAGAATTTCAAGACAAACTGTTTACCGAAGGCTTCACGAAGGTGCTCTTTATGCAACACGACCAATGGTCTGTATCCCTTTAACCTCTGCTCACAGGAGAGCCCGCTTGAATTGGTGCTTGGAACATCACGCCTGGACTCATGATCAGTGGGCCAATGTTATCTTCAGTGACGAGTCAAGATTTAGTTTAAGCCTAGATTCTCGATGAGTTTTCATCTGGAGGGAGCCTGGAACCCGCTATCATCCCAGTAACATCAGGGAAATAGACAGTTTTAGAGGGGGCAGTCTCTTAGTCTGGTCTGGCATCAGTTCTAGCAGACGTACACCCCTCTACATTTTTTCTGGGGGCACTTTAACTGCCCAAAGGTACAGGGACGAGATCCTTGAGCCCTATCTAAGACCTTATAGAGATCAAATTGGTCACAATTCAATTTTAATGGACGATAATGCTCGTCCGCATAGGGCTAGGCTAGTCAATGAATATCTCCAGAGTGAGAATATTCGAAGGATGGATACCAGCCAGATCTCCGGACCTGAATCCAATAGAGCATGTGTGGGATGCTCTAAGGAGGCGTATTGGAGCTCGTCACCCCTCTCCCAGAACCCTCGTTGAACTAAGAACTGATCTATTGGAGGAGTGGGGTTTACTACCCATGGACCTCCTCCAAAGCCTGGTAAACAGTATGAGGGCTCGCTGTGAGACCTTGATAGCTGTTAGAGGTGATCATACTCCCTATTGATATCTTATTTCTTTAAGATCTGAAACCTTAGCTTTGGGTATGTTGGTAACAATTTGCATATTTCATAATTTCAAATATATTTTTTTTTAATTTTCATATAGCTAGTCAAATCCTCCATAGTTTTACCTATTAATAAATTAGCTTTTGAGAAATTTCAATATTGGTTAAGTTTCTTATTTTTTGGACACCAGTATAGATGTAATTTCTGAATTTCTTTTTAGGGGATAATCGAGCATATTGGTCTCATGTAGACGGGCTCATCATGTTCTAAACATATTATGGATATCAGGATGACGAGAAAGTTAAGTCATGGGAAATAGAATTTTATTCCAAAGCCAATTTAAACCCTCTCGTCTAGAGCTACAACAATGCAAGCAATTGATAACTATCCAGCATACGAACTAACGATTGAACTTTTACTTGCTACAGATATGCAAAATTGATGCCTTTACAAACTTGCCCTTGTAGTTATGATGTATTAAAACTATTTACATATTTTTTTATATCTCCATTACTATTTTTTAAATAAATATATAGATACAGTTAAACCTGTCTATAGCTTCCCCTTTTGGTACTCACCAAAATAGGGTGCTATAGAGAGGGGGTGCTATAGACAGGTCACTTTTAATGTAAATCGCATCGTACTACGTATTTAAAATCGGGCGCTAAAGAGAGGAAGGCGCTATTTAGAGGGGGCGCTAAAGACAGGTATATCTGTATATATGTATATATAATAGAAATTGTTTTTAAACTTTGTATTATATAATAAGTAAATAGTGCAAATTTATAAGTGAATAATAAAAATATCTGCTTACCATGTCGACATCGGTATTTGAACTATCTAATAACTCTATCAACAATCTCATGTATTCATTGCCGTTCTCCAACTGGACAACAAAACCAAATTATAGGAATTTAATATGTGGGATATTAGAGAGAGAGATTGAAACTACTTTATTAGTTCATATAGAATATAAAAGGTTAAATATAAAATAAATATAAATATGAATAAAATAAGATTAAATAAGGATAAATATAGATATATAATGTAAAATATAAAATTGATAAATATATATATATATATAAAATACATTATAAAGGACTGCGGCGTGTGATTATAAACAATACTCAAAATTATACCGCATAAGTTTCTTTTCTACGAAAAATCAATATTTATTTTAAAGAGAAATATTTACTATTTCTAACTTTTTTGAATGAAGTATGAGAGGGTGAAAATATGAAGAGTAATGGCGAACGGGAAAAATAAAAGTGTCCAGGGGCGGGAATCGAACCCACAACCTTCTGCTTACCGGGCTTGTGGGTTCGATTCCCGCCCCTGGACACTTTTATTTTTCCCGTTCGCCATTACTCTTCATATTTTCACCCTCTCATACTTCATTCAAAAAAGTTAGAAATAGTAAATATTTATCTTTAAAATAAATATTGATTTTTCGTAGAAAAGAAACTTATTCGGTATAATTTTAAGTATTGTTTATATATATATATATATATATATATATATATATAAATAAATAGTTGTATAGTTTTATAGTTAAGTATTCTATTAAAATTATCTTCATTATTTTGATTATTTAAATTCAAATTATAAAATTTGTAAATTGTTATTATTTAGTATAGATAGAGAGAAAAAAAAAATCCTTTACTTCTAAAACATCATCTAGTTAATTATATATTTATAATTAATAACAATAAAATTTAACAACGTAACGTCTTTTGTATCGGCTTTTACACGTCATTTAGACATACTCTAATCCTATATATAGAATAATAGAAGTGAGAATATATATGATAGTTAGAAAAAAGAGAGAAAGACAGAACCATGCACTATTAATCAAACTAATAATAAGAAAACAAAAAGTTTTGTAAATAAGGTAGATAAGATTGTTAGTATATATATATATATTTTTAAAATTTTATATTTTATTCTTTTTTTTGAATGATTTTTTAAATTTTTTTATTTTAAAATATGAATATAAATAGTTGTATTTAGTAAAATATCTATATTATGAATTAACTTTTATTATATATCAAAACATAATAACCAAACTTATAATAAAAGTTAATTCGTAATATAGATATTTTACTAAATACAACTATTTATATTCATATTTTAAAATAAAAATATTTAAAAAATCATTTAAAAAAAAGAATAAAATATAAAATTATAAAAATATATATATATATACTAACAATCTTATCTACCTTATTTACAAAACTTTTTGTTTTCTTATTATTAGTTTGATTAATAGTGCATGGTTTTTTCTTTCTCTCTTTTTTCTAACTATCATATATATTCTCACTTCTATTATTCTATATATAGGATTAGAGTATGTCTAAATGACGTGTAAAAGCCGATACAAAAGACGTTACGTTGTTAAATTTTATTGTTATTAATTATAAATATATAATTAACTAGATGATGTTTTAGAAGTAAAGGATTTTTTTTTCTCTCTATCTATACTAAATAATAACAATTTACAAAATTTATAATTTGAATTTAAATAATCAAAATAATGAAGATAATTTTAATAGAATACTTAACTATAAAACTATACAACTATTTATTTTTATAATTAATTTAGATTTAGCTTGCTAATCTAACCAAATCTACTTGATATGATTTATCATTCTGATCAGTTTGCTCCTTAAGTTTTAAATGTAGTATCACTTTTATATTTTTATTATATAGTTTTTACACTATATATATATATATATATAATATACAAAATCTTCATTGGTGGAGCCCAACGCGAGTGAGATTGAAACTGATTTATTACAATGTCCATATAAGTTTATATAAGGTTGAATATACACATTATTTAACTAATATATAACTTCAAACATGTAAATTATAGATATTGAAAGTGTGTGTGTGTGGGTATGTGTGTTTTACAGGACTAAGCAAAAGGAGAAACATTGAGAAAAAAGATCTGTATGTAAATGGTTATTTAAATGAACGATCACCTGGAAATAATGAACTCATCCTTTCTAAGCAATTATGCACCAGGACGAATCTTGTGTAGGGCATAGGTCCCTAATAAAAGGCTTGTTGTTGTTGCTATTGAAATCAAAATATGAGTGACTTACCCTTTCCGCTTCCCAAATTAGTTTGTTGATTGTTTTCCCAGCCGGGTTCAACTGTTTGACCATCTTGTCAACTTCAATCCCGCTTAGGATGGCATCCACCATGTTGAGAGATAGAAGACAGGAAAAGATGAGGACACCCAGGAAGATCACAGAGATGAATGACATCTTGGAGTTGGGATATCTCCAATACTCTGCCACAACTTATTTATAATCTGTACGCCTCGCGGATGTTTTGGATACATGTTTAGAATTTTCTTATTCATCCGGGTTTATCTTTGGGAATTAGAACCTAAATATCGATATAAACATATTTTCTCTCAATTTCCTTGTTCTTTAGCAGATCCTGGTCTCAAATAACGCCAAGATAATAAATTTTTAGCTCTTATTTTTATTTCTCTTCATCAATCCACCGTATAGTTCCAATTTGTCGTCTCTTTCAATTCATTTTAAAATTCAAAACTTCATCTCAATCTATTTTTTCTCTTCTTTATATATCCCATCCAATTTTGTATTTTTCTGACATTCTTTAACAAGCTTCGTTCTTCTACCAATCTCTTCTCGAGCCTTCTTGACTATTCAAGACAAAATTATATTTCTAATTGCTTCTATGTTAATTTTACATATTGAGAATAATGTGTAAACAGATTTATATGAAAAATAGACACTTCGGCCAGTTGGAGTTTTTATTTTCTCAACGTTTCGACAAAAATCTTTTGTCTTCGTCAGGAGAAGTAAATAAAAAAAAAGCATTTGGCAAAGCGTTAAAAATTGTTCTCATCTATAAATCAGAGTTATTTTAAATTTGTTTATACTTTAATGTATATGAAGTTTTATTAATATTATATATTTAGACGTAGGGATGCGTGAAGATCGTATTCATTTGTCAAAAGAGGTTCGAAGTATTCGTGCGACAGTTCTTGTCGTTCAGTTAGCTTTTCTCCGTTACAAATCCGAATGGATAATTTCCTCAACCATGCCACCATTTCTAGTGTGGTTTTATCGATCCATCTTCCTCTTTCTTCCGTAGGGGATTCTAATTCTTGTAAAGTGTGGCCTTCTGAGCATCCTTTCTTCTTGTGACTTTCTCATTCTCTACTACAGATTGTTGCTCGAATTTCGGCATATTTCTTAATCTTTTATTTTCTGAGAGGAAGGACAAAATAAATTCTTATTTGTTCCGCCGTCATTTTCTAATTCCACGGGTATCAATAGAATTATCGACACGAACAGAGAATTCCACTTCTGACACTATTTGTATCACGCCACTGTTTTTCAAGGATGGTTGAATATGCGCGCGGAATCGGTAGAGATCTCTGTTTCTTTATTACTTAATTTGGCAGTAGCGGATTAAACCTGGTTATTTGTAATAAATCATTGTAGTTTGTAGGAATGCGTGAATAATAAATTTGGAATCTTTCACCTTGTCCGATGACTATTAACAAAAGGTATTACTATAAAAAAATGTGAGGGCGCATCCGCGCATACATTACTTGACGATCCCCAATATTCTAAGTATTTAGTTGCAACTTAAAAATTTCGCATCCACTTTCAGAGATCAACTATGAAAACATACCAAATGTAAAAAGCATATGTTAAATATTTCTTTCGTAGCCAAAACTATTTTTTGCTTCAAATTGTTCTAAAAAAGGCTTTTATTAATGACAAAGTTGGAAGACCGGGTGCGACGGTTACAATTGATATCATGTTCTACACAGCAGCGGCTATTGCTGGGGGAATATATCGACGCAAATCTCTTTGATTAACTGAACATTCTCGACGGTATTAAATTCATCGTTTTTAACGAACCTTTGTATACATGTTGTCTCTGTACAAGATGAAAGAGCTGAGATTGTTAACATATACAAACAGTAAATACGAATTGAAGTTTCTGTACACTTTGGCGATGAAACATGGCCTTAATATCATCAATTCTATCACAAATGGCAGGAAAATTAGACAAAACACTACAGTTTTTAAAGCAAACAGAGATGAGCAATATGTAAATAAACACTTCAATCTATTTTTACAAATATATATATAAGGCTAAAGGTCTCTGATAGTGTTGGTTGGATGGTGTTGGCAGTGTCTAATTTATTTATTGACTACCAGTAAGATTCGGACAAAATTTGATGACAGTTAAAACCCTAGTCAAATTTATTTGACATAACCACTCTTAACTGTAACGAAATTACTGGCGGTTATACTAACACTTGGCATCTTGCCTCAAAGATAATTCCTAAATATATATTTTTTAAACTAAAGATATATTTTTCGCACCTTTTCATACAGCCCGTCTTTGTCCGTTGTGATTTTCACCTACTCCCCAGCATGAAATCGATCTTGTGGTCCAGCGGGTTTTCATTTTCGAAATCTGTTCTGAAAAAAACAGAGTACGTTCTGAATATTATTTAATGGCAACTTTAAGCACAAAAAACAATTATGCGTTAAAAAGCATGAATTTATATAAATTCATTAAGACACCACATATTTTGTATATCTCTGCTCAGAGCATTAATTTAGAATCGGCCAAAATGCCACATTAAGCGATTTATAAAACCAAAATTGAATAACATGAGTTTATAGTATATTTATAGGTTGTAGCCAAATATTTTAGATATTTTCATATGGTTCACATAATAAACCTATTCATTTAGCCCTCTGCTGACAATAACTATAGCTCAAACCTTGTTAAACAGATCAGCTTTTTTCTGAAAATATCAAGTTGTGCGTGTTTTGTGTCAGATTTTCCAATATAAATTACTCACTATAGGAAGAGAAAAATACGTTGTTCTCAACAATTTTAGCACTAAAATAACATTCATTTTCAATATTGAAATATATCTTATTAAATAATGTCAATTAAGAAAATAATATTGGTAATATAATAGATATCATTCAAATAAATATCACAAAAAATAATCTCATTACATAGAAACATATATAACAACATGCTCTACTCATTATATAATTTATAAGACTTAAAGTTTCAATAACGGGTCAAATTATTTTATTGTTTATAATTAGAATAATTTGTGACTCAATCCAACTTTGTCTTTGATTAATAATAAATTAATACAATTTGAAAATGTTTACAAAAGACAGACCGACTCAATTCCAATAGTTCATTTGTATTCTGATAAGGAAAATAAGCTCGTTATACATATTTTAGAAAGTTTCACTTTCAACAAAAAGCATCTTTCAGCATTTCTAGACGCGGGGCAGCTCTAGCCCTCCAGTCATCATATAGATTTCTCCATATATCCCATTTGTCCTTCACCACGTCTGGAAAAGTCTTTAGTCGACTGGCCATACTGAATAATTCTCTTTTCATTGAACGGAGGAAGTAAATAATGTATTCCAAACGGAAGTTATTCGTTGTTTCCATACTGTACTTCAACATCAGGAGCATCTTTCCTTGAATTGCAAAAGCCCATGCCAAGAATTCGAAAGTGATTTTCGGTTTTGCCTTCATTTTCTTTAAGAGCATTTTCATATTTTTATGGATGATCGGGTAATTGTAAGGATTTTCAATTTTGCCTGGCTGCGTTTCTTTTCCTCTAAAAGTGCATCGCATTTAGATGATTCTTTCCGAAGAAGTTGTCACAATTGGTCATTGTCGGATTTAAGAACCTGAAGGTCTTTGCCAATAAGAAGGTTTGAATTCCTCTCCGTTTCCAAATTTTTCTGCAAACGTTTTAATTTGGAAAGGAGTGCGCATACGCGCGCAGCAACTACTAGGGCGCCCAACGCGCCTAGAAGGATGGCCAGAGCCATCATACAAGTTATTTAAAAATATAATATATAAATATATTTTCTATTCATGATGAAATTGTGAAAAGGTATTATAATTACAATTATATTCTCACAATGAGTATCTTTTTATTTAAAAATGCTAGATTTCAAGCGTTATTCGCTCTTCAACGGGCTTACAAAAATATCGACTTGATCCCACCAGAAATATTTACAAAAACAAAAAACAAACGAACGCGCGCCGCGTGGATATTTATAACTGATAATTTTGAATTGGTTTGTAATTTAACTATTTTAAATATTTTATGGAATATATCTATTTCAATTTTTAGGGCATCCAGAACATATAAAATTAATCTATTGATTTCTTCTGAGATATCGGTATTGTGGTGGTAAATCTATTTTTCTGTTTATGCTGTTGTACTCATTGGAAACCAGAGATTCTAATAGTAATCGTTGAAATTTGCTCTTAATGTCTTTGTAGTGGCATTTCGTTTGTGTTATGTTAAATTGGTGACCGGTTTGTGCAATATGTTGATAGATCATAGAACGTTGGTCTTTTGTTCTGATATTTCTGTTATGTTCGTTTAGTCTAACTTGTATCGATCTTCCTGTCTCACCTATGTAAGTAGCATTGCAATCTTGGCATTAAATTGAGTAAATTGCATTGGTTTGAATTTTAGGTTCCAGTTATTTATTCCAGTTAAATTATCAGTTATAAATATCCACGCGGCGCGCGTTCGTTTGTTTTTTGTTTTTGTAAATATTTCTAGTGGGATCAAGTCGATATTTTTGTAAGCCCGTTGAAGAGCGAATAACGCTTGAAAGCTAGCATTTTCAAATAAAAAAGATACTTATTGTGAGAATATAATTGTAATTTTAATATAAATATATGTGAAAAAATGTAGGTAGCATTGCAGTCTTGGCATTGAATTGAGTAAATTGCATTGGTTTGAATTTTAGGTTCCAGTTATTTATTCCAGTTAAATTATCTATATATATGTCATAATTTGTAAATAGCTGTATGCAACCCCGACCCAATATGTATGCAATGTATGTTTCAAAGACTTAATAAAGAATAAGGTAACTGGAGGATAGAACGAATTAGAGAAACAAGGCCTAGAAAGAAGGCTTAAGAGTCAGCACAACCATTAGCAAAATTACAGCCGATTTTATGATCGCGGAAATAATAAAAGTTGAGTTCAACGACACAGTATTTCCTGGTCGTGTCAGAACAAGTCCAAAAGACAAAGAAATGAGCAAGGACCAATGAGGGAACACCTTCCCAAAGGTCAACCAATAGAAAAAGGCCACGTCCCAGCTTTCCTCCAATGGGAAAGGAGATAGGTCTTCGTGTTAAATCGAGAAGCAAGGATTGTAAGTGGTTCACTCGCTCCCACCGAGGTAACATCTGCTCTCGAGACCTCCCCGTTCATCCCATAGCTAAGTCCAATCATCGCCATGTGAATCAATAGGCCACTAATCAAATCCGCTCCACCTTCTCAAGCCTTTCTTTCCTCCAACCAGTTGCCTTTTATTTCAACAATCAATCGTGTCCTGGCTTATTTCCCTTGTGTGTAAACCTTCTTACTCAGCCATCACGACTGCGCCACCACCTCAACAATCTTCAAACCCAAGAGTAAGGTTTCCCAGCTTAATATTACGATAGCTATTGAAAGTCGACAGGATAAAGATGGAAAGTGGCCAAGACACAAGCAAAACAAACGGCAATGACAAACCGAGAAAGGAGAAACTGGCGACGAGCGGAAAGAAGCTAGCAAGAAGCGAGGCGACCAGACGCCTTCTAGCGGCCATTATATGGCAGATGACAGTGGCCCTCCGACGAGTCAACGCCACGCAAGGTGAGACGGAGTTCCGGAGCGCCATCCCCCGGGAAGGACGACGGACACAACCCCCGCCAACCCCAGGCAAGTGTCAACGTGGCCGGACACCGACCACCGAGGAGTCATCCGCCGCCATGCCGTATCCGTACACCGCACCCGAAAGTAATCCACGCGACCCGGGACAGTGCAAACAGTCCCAAAAACGATATCCCAGTACCGGACTTCACTTCAATTCCGCGGACCGTGCAAGCAGTCCCGAGTCCCAAGCCAGCCACCCCAAGCCAAGACGTCCCAGAAGAGGCCTGTTGAACTGAGGTAGGCACCCTATGACGTCAAGAAATTGGCCTTGAACTTATATCTAACCCTACCTACCCCTTTAATCATGTATCCAACCTTGTACCCAATGAATGCACGCACGGGCTAGGCCAAACCTGTCCCAAAGGACTCGCACAGCACCCAAAGCTTTCACACATGGCAACCCTTGCCTGCATTCATTGCCCCAACCCCAAATATTTACATGCCACCATTCTAATCTCACACCACGCAACTTTTCACTCAACCCAATTGCCAGTACTATATGCCCTCAACTCACAAGCCACAACGGCTTCAACAATCACCATGCCCAAAAAACGTGTCCATACAACAGCACAGCACACAATTACCACGCGAAATCCATACGTGACCATACGTCGTCACACAACAATCACACAAATGTACCTCATAACAAACGACAATCACAACAGCAAAACACAGACGACATCCATCCAACAGGACGGATTTTCACGCTAACAACATGCCTCACGCTAACAACACACGCACCCATACGTCATCACGCAACAAACACGCACAACCTGCCCAACAAGCGCGACACTCGCGCCAAAGGACGACAACAACCAGTAAGCGCATGCCCAACCGTTAATAATAAGACAATCATCTCGTCTACCCCAAAACACTAAAAATTTTCACATTAAAAAGTGCCATATACACTAATAATAAAAATTTCGATATATGTTCGTGCAACCAGCACCCCTAACTCTAGTAAATTTGTTGTTCATAGTGAGAACAGGTTAAATTTTGTACAAACAAGGGCTTCACGTGACACCTTTTCATTCACAATTTTTTTTCTCGATTCGTGTCGCAGGTCACACCACAAAAATTTTGCACTTTTCAGGCCACAGACGCCTTCCCCACGCCTGTGACACTTATCAACTCAAAACGTGTCCACGTCGAAGTCGCACTTTCACTTAATTCCACTCTAATATCACTGAATAGCATTTTTTACTAAAGTCACAACGACCATTCGATTTAATAAATGGATACAATATCCGGATTTTCAAAATACAAATAATGCCGAAACTACACCAACTCATCTCTTCACAATGTTATTGGCAGAACATAACACACGACAATACAAAAACAGGTAAAAACCTGTCCCACCTGCCGATTCTCTAGAAGTATCGACGAATCCAACCAACACCACGTAAAAACACCGACCCAACCCACAAAATAAAACAATTCGTACACAAAACATGTCGCACACACAATACAACCAATACCGAAATTACATCACCTACGACAAACAAAAACGATTTACAGATAGAGGAAACTAGAAAATTAACAAACCAGTGCCAAGTAGAAGATTCAATTAGCACAAAGACAATTAGACGGCGGACAGGAAGCGTAGTTCCGCGAGGCGATAAAATCAGCCGTATGCAAACAGAAGGAGCTCCCCCATTTCCGGATCAAATTACCTCGGATCCCTCTCTTGGCCAACACATAAAAATAGGTCACCAATCTTTCATTCCCTATTCCACCTACACGTAGATATCACAGACCTTAGGATCTCGACAACACATAGAATTCGCTCACACATTTCTTACACAAAAAACTTCTAACATTTTTCACAATGCACACAAAGACAAAAGAAATCCTATAGGGCTTAATTAAGCAATTAAGACATTTAGATCAGGGCATGTAGATACAAAAAGGGTTCAAACCAATACACCTTATTGTTTATATATTAACCATTTTCACTATTTTTTCTCAAATTAAAATTAAAATATTTAACCAATTTAGCAAATTATTCAATTTATTATCACTTTTAACCATTAATTTCTATTTTATGTACCACTTAATTATATTATCGTAGCTTCATTTATCAACGAAAACTCATTGGTTTTCGGTTAAACTTAAGACATTAAGTCATCCTTTATTTTTGAAAAACATTTTTTTTTCTTTTTTTTTTTTTACGCAACAAAGCATTTTTTTTTCTCTTTTTCAACCAAGCATTCAACTTTGATTTCGCTCAACATCTCTTTTATTTTATTTTGATTTCAAAACACCTTATGAAATTTCCTCGATTTCCTACCCAAAATTCGAGCAAAAAGTAATTAGGCATTTTTCTTTTACCAAAGCATTTTTTTTTCTTTTTCAACCAAGCATTCAACTTTGATTTCGCTCAACATCTCTTTTTTTTTATTTTGATTTCAAAACACCTTATGAAATTTCCTCGATTTCCTTCCCAAAATTCGGGCAAAAAGTAATTAGGCATTTTTCTTTTACCAAAGCATTTTTTTTTTCACTTTTTCAACCAAGCATTCAACTTTGATTTCGCTCAACATCTCTTTTATTTTATTTTGATTTCAGAACACCTTATGAAATTTCCTCGATTTCCTTCCCAAAATTCGAGCAATAAGTAATTAGGCATTTTTCTTTTACCAAAGCATTTTTTGACGTGACAACGTCTTAAATTAGGTTGCGGCTGGGAGTCACTTATGAAAAAGTGTAACGCCCGGTAACGTTACGATGAGTCACCGAACGAGAGTGCTGCGCGCGCAGCGCTAGAGAATTAGGCGCATTGAATCGGCGCATGCTTGTCTCTGTCTTTGTCTTTCTCGAACGTTCTTGGCGTTGGAAAAACAAGAAAGCGTCATAATACAAGTTCACACGTGTGGTTAAAGTATCGTCAGCTGTGTCTGTAGTGAAAATGTGGAGTGCTTAGATTCGTCATATACAACAACTACAACAATAAAGGTAAATAATTGTACACTGATATTTCATTATCGTAAACTATGATTGATTGATTAATTGTTAGATTGACACAAAAGTTGAGAAACTGAGTTTATAGGTTATGTCATACTATTGATAAATGTTGATAGTGTTAAGTAAATTATTAGTTTAAAATTAATTAATTAATTAATTATTATTTTACAAATTTTAAATAGTTTCAAATTTATTTAGCAAAAATTTGAACCTTCGATCTGAATAAATGTTTTGATTTTCGAATTGATTATTTAAAATTACAAATATTAAGAAAAAGTGGCAGATATAAGAAAACTTTATTTAAACTGTGTTGAGCAAGAATTTTAACATCTAATATAAGTAAATGTTTTAATTTTCAACTTCATCATTTACAATTACAAATTTTATTTAATTTCAAATTTATTTAGCAAAAATTTGAACCTTCGATCTGAATAAGTGTTTTGATTTTCAAATTGATTCTTTAAAATTAAAAATTCATCCATTCAATTTCAAATGTTCAACAGGAATCACCACTCTCAAAACAATGGAAACGGTGCCTTCATCTTCCAGTACTTCAATGGAGACGGAGGATATCGTGCCGTCAACGTCTGCAGTACCTTTCGTTGTGCCACACACCACCTCTACCGCCAGAACGAATGCTCAGCGACAACGTGAGTACAGACTACGAAAAGCATTGACCAGAACTCCTGAACAAGTAAGAGCCTTTGCAAAAGCGGCTGCGGAGAGGCAACGCAGGTTCAAGCTACGTAAATCTGCTAACATAGCCCTCACCAGCGGTACGTCAGAGTCACCTGCTTCAACGTCTTGTTCTGTGGTGGAGAGAACAAGCGTTCCTGTCGTGGCGGAGAGAACGAGCGTTCCCCTAACTAACGCTCAACGGCAACGTGCATTCCGACAACGTAGAGCAGCATCTTCTCGGACTTATGTACAACCGACTACTTCTTCAAGCCAAACAGCAATACAACTGGAACAATCCACCTGGTATACCAAATGGTCATCGTCAATACGGAGATTTCAATCTACTTTCCTGGACAACGATTTTGGCCATGCTTGCTCGGTTTGTGACAGATTGTGGTTCAAGAATGACCTTAAAACCATCACTGCACTACAACTGAAGGTAATCTCGGATTGGTACGTTAAGGAAAATCGGCAGCTACGCAAGGAGGATTATACAAAGTCTTGCAACACCTGTAGACAATCACTGAATAAGCGTAAGCTTCCTACTCTCGCAAAGATCAACGGCTTCTCATATCCTGACATACCTCCAGGTCTACCGCCTCTGGATCCTATCAGTGAACGTTTGGTCTCACCGCGCCTTCCATTTATGCAAGTGCGTCGACTGCGTCATGATTTCTCTTATGGAATTATTGGACAAGTAATAAACGTCCCAGTCAACGTACAAGACATGGTAAAATGCTTGCCTCGCCATCTAGAAGAGGACGATGTTATCAACGTTAACATCAAAAGGAATCTTGCACACAGAACAAATTACATCAGCGGGTACATGTCTAAGCGTACGGTCAAAGAATGGTTAGATGTACTTCAAAATTCAAGTCTATATCGTTTGTACGATATCAAAATAGATTTGTCAAGACTGCAGCCTGCATTGACATCAGATGAAGGCCTTCAAGATGATCCTGCTAATCGGATCGAAGCAATCTCCGCCGAATATACGCCCGAGTCTGAAGTTCTTGCTGCGAGACAGCACACACTACTGTGGAATGAAGAGGATTGTCTTGACATCGCACCAGGACATCGAGCAACGCCTCTTAACATGTACATTGTTTTAGTAAACAAAATATATTTCTATAGTTAAAATTTGTGCAATTCTTATTTCCATTCAATTCCTTGTTCCTATTGTGCAATTTAATTATATTCATATCAATAAATATTCTACCGTTGTCACGTAAAATCTTCGCCCGTAAAACCGACTTTATTTTTCACTTTTTCAACCAAGCATTCAACTTTGATTTCGCTCAACATCTCTTTTATTTTAGTTTGATTTCTATTAACTAACAACCAAATATATTTCATTAACACTACATTTTTTTTTAAATTCTCTTATATCCTTATCAATTTTGTATATAACCTCACTATAATCAATTAATTTTCGCCCAAAATTATTTTCTTTGATGTAAAGAACTTATTCAGACTAAAACCCCTTCATAAATTCTTCACATGTAGGGGGCGCATCTGTCATAATTTGTAAATAGCTGTATGCAACCCCGACCCAATATGTATGCAATGTATGTTTCAAAGACTTAATAAAGAATAAGGTAACTGGAGGATAGAACGACTTAGAGAAACAAGGCCTAGAAAGAAGGCTTAAGAGTCAGCACAACCATTAGCAAAATTACAGCCGATTTTATGATCGCGGAAATAATAAAAGTTGAGTTCAACGACACAGTATTTCCTGGTCGTGTCAGAACAAGTCCAAAAGACAAAGAAATGAGCAAGGACCAATGAGGGAACACCTTCCCAAAGGTCAACCAATAGAAAAAGGCCACGTCCCAGCTTTCCTCCAATGGGAAAGGAGATAGGTCTTCATGTTAAATCGAGAAGCAAGGATTGTAAGTGGTTCACTCGCTCCCACCGAGGTAACATCTGCTCTCGAGACCTCCCCGTTCATCCCATAGCTAAGTCCAATCATCGCCATGTGAATCAATAGGCCACTAATCAAATCCGCTCCACCTTCTCAAGCCTTTCTTTCCTCCAACCAGTTGCCTTTTATTTCAACAATCAATCGTGTCCTGGCTTATTTCCCTTGTGTGTAAACCTTCTTACTCAGCCATCACGACTGCGCCACCACCTCAACAATCTTCAAACCCAAGAGTAAGGTTTCCCAGCTTAATATTACGATATATATAATTGCCTTATTCTGTCTGAAGCTCACGGATAGAATGCGCGCCCATTGGCTGCCGGCGAACACGTGTCCTCCCTGCCCCCCTCTAGACAACCCTGTTATCAGCTGTGTGATACATACACCTGTCTATAGCGGCCATTCTAGACAACCCTGTTATCAGCAGTGTGTTACATACACCTGTCTATACAGACCACCCTGTCTATAGCGACCACTGACCACCCTGCCTATAGCGACCACTCTAGACAACCCTGTTATCAGCTGTGTGATACATCCACCTGTCTTTACAGACCACCCTGTATATAGCGGCCATTCTAGATAACCCTGTTATCAGCTGTGTGATACATACACCTGTCTATAGCGGCCACTCTAGACAACCCTGTTATCAGCTGTGTGATACATCCACCTGTCTATACAGTCCACCCTGTCTATAGCGGTCCCTTTAGGCAACCCTGTTATCAACAGTGTGATACATACACCTGTCTATACAGACCACCCTGTCTACAGCGGCCACTCTAGACAACCCTGTTATCAGCTGTGTGATACATACACCTGTCTATACAGACCACCCTGTCTATAGCGACCACCCAAGACAACGTTTTTAAAATATATTCGCACTCGGGTAAAACCCGGGTGTTGCCCGGGCCATTCGTCTAGTCAGTTATAAATATCCACGCGGCGCGCGTTCGTTTGTTTTTTGTTTTTGTAAATATTTCTAGTGGGATTAAGTCGATATTATAGTAAGCCCGTTGAAGAGCGATTAACGCTTGAAAGCTAGCATTTTTAAATAAAAAAGATACTTATTGTGAGAATATAATTGTAATTATAATATAAATATATGTGAAAAAAATATAATATATATATATTTATGATAAAATAAATATATAATATAAAAATAAATATAAAGAATTAAAAATAAAATAAAATAAGAAAAAATAAAATATAAATGAAAATATTTAAACACTTTTTCAAAATGTGGTGCACACAAGAAATCTTCAATAATGATACTACATATGAACCATGAAACAATGGGTTTGAAATAATAAATTATTTAAAAATCTACATTTTATATTTTGTATTCATTTGATGATGTATTCAATATATCAAAATTGAGAGTTTCCTGTCAACAATAACATGGTGTTGAATCAACAGCTACAAGACTCGTGAAAGAAGACCTATCGCTCAATTCAAATAAGAAAAAATCTCTCTTCCCATGTTAAATATATATAATATACTAGCTCAATGACCCGGGCAACGTCTGGGTTTTACCCGAGAGCATTTCTTGCCCATAGGCCGTCATTATATCTTATGTCACTCTTGTGAAACGTCCCTCCATCTCCCTAAAACACCAATCCCCTTCGCGCCGTTTACTTCACGCAGTTACCGCAGTGAAGTGCTTGTTGCGAGTGAAAGAGGAAAATTTGTTATTAACTCCAAGGATATTCAGATAAAGGCCTGAAAATTTTCCTATAAGTTTTTCCAGATTCAATTTATATACTGTTAAAATTTCAGCCAGTTTATTTATTTATTATGTAAATGTATAGCCGACAAGCATATTTTTAAACACACATACATACACTGACTTTTATCAGCCTAATGGCTCGGACAACGCTCGTGTTTTACCCGAGAGAATTTTCTCCAATTGCGTATGTATTTAAAATGTTTTTTTTTAATTCAAATACTATTTGCTATAAGTATAGATTATGTCCCGGCTTCAACTGGGGTCCCCCCAATTGAATGTTTGCCCAACGAATAATGTTTGAAATGAAACACTTTATGGTATATAAGGCAACAAAAATAATTAATGTCAAGCATTCTAAATTAGTAATATGAGAGAGAGAGAGAGAGATACATTAGTGCGCCATATGTTATTTAAAAATTTACTATTTTGAAGCGTGTGTTTCTTTTTGAAATAAAACAATTTTCTCAAACAAATTCACACCGTCTTCAAATTAAATGTCCATATGGATCTGTTGCCAGGGCCAAGTTGTCCACACCCACGGTCTCCAGTTTACTTGACTTGAGATTTCTGGAAATTTTCACAACCATTTACCATACACTCAAACTGGTTGTCAAGATTCGGTCACCAAAAATACGACCTAGCAACCGCCTTCATTTTGCTCATCCCCGAATGGGTCTCGTGTAGACAACAAAACATTTTTTACTTAAAGAAAACGGGATAATCAGTATCATTCGCATTCCTCACACAATAGGCATTCCCTGTCCATAGTTGTTTCCAACTTTCTCTGAATGTTCATCAATTATTTATCATATGTGGAAGATTGACGGTAACAGCAGAGAAAATAGGCGTGGAAACTTGAAAAGATGAAGTTTTGTCGGTGGTAAAGCGCTATACACAGCCTGGCCTGAGAGAGTGCCCCCACTCTCTCTTGAAGACGATTCTTTGAACTAAATCTTCCTCCTCCTCTTGATCCTCGATCCGATGAATATCTGATTCAAAACCTGGTTCACCTGTGTTTCGCTTGTATATCCCTCACGGATCCTGCAGATGGTTGCAATGTGGCCTCTTTTCCTGAATTTAAAACAGGTCGCTTCTTTGAATCTGCATAATCTTTTATGCAACCTTTTGCAATGTTCGCACTTGCTCATTTGCGTTCTTTCAACTCTATCCCTTATTTCTACGCGTATTTTGCCCACCCTATCTGCAGGATCTTTGACATGAAATATCCTGGTATTTTCTCTGCTGTCTCCATCGACAACGCAATTTCAAATAACCTTGCCAACGGCGCATTTCCCTCCGACAAATTCCTCCTCTGAATTTTTGCATTTCTGAATCCGCACACTAATTTGTCTCTTAAAAATTCCTTCAAAAATTCGCCAAATTCACGGGTTGAGCTAGCGGCTAGATTCCCACCAGATTATCTGAAACACTTTCCGTTTTATCTTGCATTTGTCTAAAAAATATAAATCCTTTCACGATTATAGATCGATTTGGGGAAAATATTCACCTAGTTTCTCGATCAATTCCTTGTATGTATGCTCTTTAGGTAAAACTTCGGGCTACATACATTTTTCAACGTGTCATACGCTTTCCGCCAATCAGTGTCAACAAATAGGATATTTTCTTTTCCTCATTAGTTTCTTCCAGAATTAGAAACTGTTCCAGACGCTCGATAAACGTACACAAATTTTCACTTTTTTCCTAAAATTCCTTAAAATGGGAATGACCTTCATAAAACTTTTTTTCTTAGACAAATTCTTCATATTTTCCCTCATACTTTCACTTGGGTACTCACTCTTAAATCCTCGTCACCAATGCAATATATTCTAGCAAGAAGACTTGAAAATATTATTTATTTGTAAAGCAAACAACAAACATAGTTAACGCAATATGACAACTAAAATAAAAACCCGTCTATAAACACAAACACCGTATATATATTACACAATTATTATCATAAACTCTGTGCAAAACAATTAATCAAAAACAAATTTTACACTAATTAGCTAATATATTACACCACAAGCCCCCCATTCCTCTCATCCTATAATAGGCTACCGTCAATCCCCAGCCACAACCTAAAGAAGTTTTTGGTATCATATTTCTGTTGTGTTTTAACTTTAAAAGCACAAATAAATATATAATAAACTTGAATATTTTTAATTAAGTCTCAAATAAAAACCAAAGCTTTGCATATAGAACAAATAATAAAAAAGAAAGAAAACATTATAGAAATGTAAAACAAAACAAAAAGTACTGGTCAAAAAGAAACATTTAAAATCTCAGATTAATATCTTCAACAATTTCTCCCCCTTAATTGAGAAACATATTGGCAATTTGTCAAACTCCAACATCCTGTTTTTCTTTGAAGAACTGACTTTCTCACCTCTGTTCCTAACTATGTAAATATTATCTCGACGTCATATCTTTACATCTTAGCCTACCATATACTTCCATACTAGATAGCGTTAGAATCTTACTCACAGACCTAAATATTGAAATTTCTATCATACGAAGGGTTCATCAGCTTGTAGAGGCATGTATATAGATTAATGTATTATCTTTTGACAAACGGCAGATTAAAGGAACTCCAATGGGCAGCCTCCTTTCAACAGTATTAGCTGAAATATTCATGCCTAGAATAAATCACTGGATTAATTCACATCAACAATTCAATATCAGTTCTAGCTTCGTTACATAGACGACGTCCTATGCATCTACCCGAAAAACCCAATCTGAACTAATACAACAGAGAAACGCCGAGTTCTTATAATTTTGACATTTCTTTCTTATTATATGGGGATAGAACATGTCTAAGTCATTCCGCGCGTTCATTGATATTTTAATTATTAGAACCGAAAATGTATTCCAAACAACACAGTTTTCTACGAGAAAAATCATATTCCCTCATACACTTATTTACCTCCCATTGTTCCGAAGGTTACAAAATAAATGTAGTAAAACCCGATCACCACCCACCGTTTATTAGCGTCATTCAAAGCCGTAAAAATATATATATATAATTCAGCACCACAATACATCAGAATACCCATTATCTTTTATTTTCAAACATTTTTATACCCCAACTTTCTCCATAACTACTCGTATATAGAACCCATTGCGTAATCCCATACTCTTCCATTTCCATAGCATTCCGACTTCGGAAATTCGGCATTGATATATATATTTGTTCTCCTCAAGATTTCTAGGTAACATACTTAGACCCCTAATCACTGAAACGAAAGGTTAGACCTATTGAACAAGTTCAAATTCCATCTACTCATTCTCGTATTCAGAATACAACACAACCTATGTTAGAGAGACGAGTAGATCTGACTGGTAGATCTGACTCTACATCAGATATGTGACTGAAACAGCGGCTCACTAAAATGTAAACATAGACATATTTATTTTCCCATTCTATTTTATAACTATTTGTTTCAATTCATAAATATATATCGTATCTATGGTATTTGCTGGTAGGAAATTGATCTAAAGAGACAAGGGTCGCCTCTCCCGTCAAAATAGACGTCTAAAAACAGACGCCATCTATTTTAGCCATAGATATGGCCCAGCCACTTTGCCAGCTAAACACCTCTTTGACAGATTGTCAAGATTCCATTAGATCCCGTGTGGATCTCATGGAATAAGGTCCGCCCTAGACTGACGAGGGCCATTAGCCCAAAACCATGGTCTCTAGGTGGACGCTTTTCAGTTTGCTAAAGCTGGTGTTGTGGCTTTGTCACCGACCCGAAGCCGCTAGTTGAGGCGACGGTCAATAGATGGCGTCTGTTTTTAGACCTCTATTTTGACGGGAGAGGCGACCCTTGTCTCTCTCTCTCTCTCTCTCTCTCTCTCTCTCTCTCTCTCTCTATATATATATATATATATATATATATATATATATATATAAATAGTTGTTTAGTTTTGTATTAAAATTATCTTTATTATTTTTATTATTTAAATTCAAATTATAAAATTTGTAAATTGTTATTATTTAGTAGAGATAGAGAGAGAAAAAAAAATCCTTTACTTCTTATACATCATCCAATTAATTATATATTTATAATTAATAACAATAAAATTTAACAACGTAACGTCTTTTGCATCGGCTTTAACACGTCATTTAGACATACTCTAATTTGTATATAGAATAATAGAAGTGAGAATATATTTAATATTATAAATTTTAGTAGTTAGAGAAAAGAGAGAAAGACAGAACCATACACTTATAATCAAACTAATAATAAGAAAAAATAAAATATTTGTAAAGAAGGTAGATAAGATTGTTTTTTTTTTTTTTTCGCCGCTAGGAGGCCAAATTGGATGGACGCACGGTCGCCTCGCTCTGCAGCTAAGTATCAATTTTTTTATTTAAATTATATTATGATAACTTTTTCCTATCTTATCTTTCTTACCGTAATCACCGATTCTTATCTAATTGCAATTGTCAGTGTGATTGCCAAAAGATTCGGCAGAGAAATTGGAAATCAAAATTCTTCGAAAAAATTTGCATATTTGCTAACTGTTTGGATTGTATTTCTCTGGTAACTTGTAAAATAGAAATAAAGATAACAAAATGGATTCAGTTATAAAATCTATAAATTTAAAAATGGATGAAATATTTCAATACTTTAATAATAAATATTTGAGCAATCAAAAAAACGTAACTAAAAATGACATATCCTTTTTATCAACAATGATTACTCAGGCAAAGGAAGGAGTCTCTTCTCTTTCTGATATGAATAAAGACTCTACAATAGGAATAATAACGGAAGCTGTCAACTCAGCATTGGAAAATAAGGTTGAAAAAATATTGAGAGAAATTTCGGTACACAGACCCACATTTGCACAAGTAACAAAACAAGAAAATGTACAACAATTAATTGTCAAACATCAACAAACTCAAAACTTGGGATTTACGCTAATTGCAACTCCAGCCAACAATGAATCTATATCTGATGTTTCTCAAGCTATTTCTAGAACCATAAAGAAAATAAGGGAAGACGGCGGGAATATTAAAATTAATAAAATTTTCAATACACGGAACGCAGTAGTGATAAAATCGCTATCGCGGGTAGAATTGAATGCTCTTCAGGAGGAATTGGGAAAATCGGACGAGTTAAAGGCAATAAGTAAGATTTATATTCCTGGGAAAAGAGATCCAACGGTTGTGGTCAAAAATGTTTCTAAAATAACGGACACAACAACATTTGTTAAGACAATCTGCAACATGAATCCAGAATTAAGGGGAATGGAGGACGAAATAAGGATGCTGTTTGTAATGAAATCAAATACTTCAACACAAAACATAGTTTTAAGACTTTCACCAAAAGCATATCAAATAATTAAGAAAAATAACAATACTCTATACACTGATTTAGAACGTTGCCATATTCAAGATAAGATCTTAGTAAAACAATGTCAAAAATGCTATCAATACAATCCAAACCATAAGCTAAAAGACTGCACAAATGAAAAAAACTGTAATATCTGTGGGGTCCATGGAACCCATTCCTGCTCGAATGTACTGAGTTGTCACAACTGTTCTAAACACCCAATTTACAGAAATAAACAAACAAATCACAGGGTTAATGGGACGGACTGTCCTCTTTACAAAACACAAGTAGATAGAATTATAGATAGAACCCAATATTTTTATGATTTGGAGGTAGAATAGAACAGAAATAATCTCATTTAAATTTTCATAAGCGTTTTGCATAAATGTCCATTATGAAAGAAGCAAAAAGTTTAACAATAGGAAAATTTAATTGTATACAACAGAATTTAAGGAAAAGTATAATTGCAACTACCGAACTCAGAAGCTCAATTAGAGACAATCCTCCAGATATTCTCCTTCTTCAAGAGCCATATGTTTTAAATAGAAAGGTCGTGTTCGATATGGACTCGCACATAGTACCTTGTTCCTCAACAGAAAACACTTATACTGCAACGGTTATATTTAATAAAAATATAAAATATAGGAAGTTGGAGGGTTTCACAAATCATTTTTGTACATCAATCTCTATAAATACACCTAAATCTATGACGATAATAGCAAACTTTTATATTCCTCCAAACAAATGCGAGGACGAACATTTGAACTTTTTAGGGAATTTGATAGCTACCTTCGAGAGTACTCCCCTAGTCCTCTGTGGGGATTTCAATTCCCGTCACCCGGTTTGGTTTGATAGAATTACAAACTCTAACGGATATAAAATGCAACCTATTATTAATGAATATAATTTATTTATTCACAATAACAAAACTCCTACCTGTCGTAATAAAAGCATAATAGATCTCACTATTTCAAATAGACATTCATTGAAACTGGTGAACAATTGGCAAACTTTTGAATTAACCAATATTTCCGACCATGTGACAGTTTCATTTGATATCAATTTTAACTTAGATATTACAAACAATCAACAAAAATCTACATGGAAATTTAGCGAAAAGAAAGCAGATTGGTCACTGTTTTCAAATACAATTTCTAAACAGGAAGTAAGAAGATTGGAAAACGATATAAAAAAGGTCGAAAAAGAAACTGATATCGACATGGTAGTTGACAGGCTAACGGATATAATTCTGGAAGCTGCATATCAATCACTGGAGGTGAAATCTTCCAACTTCACTTTCGATACCGGGATCAAGTGGTGGAACAAAGAATTAGAACAAAAGAAAAAGTATTTTCATTATGTGAGAAATCTATACTTTAATCATAAAGCAATTAGTGTTAATGAATATAAGTCTGTCAGAAATAAATATAAAAATAGTATAAGAAAAGCTAAGAGGAATAGTTGGCGAGATTTTATAGAAGAAAATGGATCTAATAATCCGTTTGGAAACGCCTATAGAACCTTAAAAAAACTGAGTTCCTCTAATCAACAAAAGGGATTACCAATAATTGAACAGGCACCAGTAGATTCTAAAGAATCTCTAATAAAAGATCTGATTGATGAACTAATTCCTGATGATACAACTATATCGGATACTGCTCACCATATATCAATAAGGAACTATACACCGAATTTTACAAACTCCAACTCATGCAATATTCATAAGAAAGAAATAGAAGAGCTAATCGACAAAATTAATGTAAATAAAGCTCCTGGTCCAGACAATATTAGTAATAATATGATAAAGAATGCTTTTTAACTAATACTTCCGATTTTACACTCATTATTTAATAAATGTATTCAAATAGGATACTTCCCAAAAAATGGAAAACAGCAGCACTCAAAATAATAGCCAAACCCGGCAAAACCAATTATGAATCAGCTAAAAGCTACCGTCCGATATCTTTATTATCCAATTTTTCAAAGATTCTAGAAAAAATTCTCAAAAATAAAATATATGAATTTTATATTCAAAACAATCTGTTAAGCTCGAGGCAGCACGGATTTATCAAGTCAAAGTCAACTATCACTGCTTTGAATACTGTAATCGATGTATTAATGGAGCATAAGCAAAAAGAACTGTCTGCACTAATTACAATAGATATCTCGGGGGCTTTTGATAATGCCTGGTGGCCAGCGATAATCAAAAGAATAGATTCAGACAATTTACCGGAAAAACTGATCAAAATTTTACAATCATATTTAAATTCCAGGATCATTTCATTCAGTTACGACAATCTAACAACTTCAAAGCCAATTACTAAGGGGTGTCCTCAGGGCGGTCCGCTTTCTCCACTTCTGTGGACAATTTTGTTGAACGATTTGCTGTTGAATTTTCAGGTGCCCTATAGTGAGTTGATTTGTTATGCGGATGATATTTCGATCATATGCTGGAATAAAGATCTAACATCACTAAAAACAGTTATAGAGGAAATAATAAATACTATCGAATTGTGGTGTATTAAGAACAAGTTAGAAATCAGTTCCGAAAAAACAAACATTTTATATTTGCATAATAAAGAGAAGATCCCAGTTGGATTTAAGAGTGGATTAATTTCGCCAGTACAAAAAATAAAAATTTTGGGAATAACAATTGCGAATCATAGAAGAAAAAACAAATTAAATTTTGCTTTTCATATAGAGAAAATAATGAGCAGAACTCTAAGAATAAAAAATTTTCTATTCTCTCTGTGCAGCAAATCATGGGGTTTGAGCTCCCATAAATTGTTCAAATTTTTAAACAAAAAATCGATACAAAAATTAAACTCAATGCAATATCAGATACTAATATGGAGCATTCAAGCATACAAGACAACTTCGTACAACTGTGTTCACAGTTTGGCTAGGGTTCTATTGATTGCAGATTACATTGAAGCAAAAAATATGAAATATGACTTAAATAACTTATCGTTCGAGGACAAGCAAAAATACAACATCGATATTCCCTTTATAATTAAATCCTATATAGACGAAAGAATGTTGCTCTTACTGAATAATACAAACGAGACATTTACAAGTTTTTTCAACCGGGGTATTCCAAGTTATTTTCGCCCTAATTTCCACAACACACAATTTGTAACCAACCATGGTAATTTCGGAAGTTTTCTGGAAAGAATCCATGTATCGGAAGATCCGGGCTGTTTTTGTGGATGCCGCATTCAAGATTCTACTCACCTTTTACTTAAGTGCCCAGCATTTCAAGACTACAGACTCAATAACGGTATTCTCTGTACCGATCCAAGAGAACTCATATCCAGCAGGGATTCATACATTGTATTCAATAGTTTTTGTAAATATATTTCAAAGTTTTTAAATAATCTCATGTGTTAGGTATAATTGACTATGTGCTGTATATATGATTTTTTTTCCTTTTTTCTTTATTTTGAGATGTGTTTAAATTAAATTTCCTATGTATATAGTATGCTTGTTTGAAATCAATTTCAGGAATATGGTAAATGCCTTGAGCATATGTTAATAGATTCTCCCTCTCTCTCTCTCTTGTGTTGCTTTCTTTTGGGCGCCAGTGTCCTTGGCGGGACATCGCGCTTTGTATTTACAGTTGAATATATATATATTATTTTTATAATTTTATATTTTATCTCTTTTTTTTTTTTAAGATTTTTTAATTTTTTTTTTATTTTATATAATGAATATATCTAGTTGTATTTAGTGAAATATCTATAATATGAATTAACTTTTGTTATAAATTTGGTTATTATGTTTTGAAACCCTAATGGTAGACCAGACATATACAAAAATATTTTTAAAATGAAATAATTAATGGAAAGAGAGATATGCTGGACCGAGGATTATCAAATAGAAATCCAGCTGATATTTCACCTCTGCTCTATTATATCATATAATTAGGCCGGATTATATGTGTTAATATTAAGTTGTTTTAGTGAAACATTTATATGTAAAGATACAACAAAAATAAGTGTTAAGAACTTCTAAATGTTACCTACCTAGTTATTATATAGTTTATTATATACTATATAGTTACTATATACTTTATTATATAGTTTTTACACTATATATATAAATATATATATATATATATATATATATATATAGCAAATATTTATGGCAAAATAATAATAAAATCATGTTGAATTGCCGTAAAGGTATAGCAAATAAACATTGTATTTAATATGTTAAGAAGAGAGATTGATACTAGAAAAAATAATTTTTATTTGAGTAAATATTCCAAATTACAGTATATATATAAGAATGTCATTCTTTCACTCTTTTTTTGCAACCCGACCTAGGTCCATGCAGTTTATCTTCTCCCAAATTATTTTGCTCTGTTTAATGTCATAGAGCATCAGAGCGTAGCAAACCTAGGACAAAAAACACACAAAGCACAATATTATTCATCAAATTGATTAAATATAAGTAGAAATTATTTATTACCAGTTGCAAACAAGACACGCTATATCCGATCTGGATAATTGCGCGTGAAACAATTTACAATAATTCATATTGTAGTAGAGTAGGTAACAGAATTGTCAAAAAGAAAATAAACAATTAGGAAAAAAAGCATTGAATAAACATATACATTAAACAAATAAGCAACAACATAAGCATATAGAAGAAATCGCAAGGTAGTTATTTACAATGTGTTAAGCAATGATGGAAGTTTATTTAATGAAGTTATCTGTAATAATTAGTATCGTGGAGAGAGAAAGTTGATCAAGTTGAGCTATTTACAATGAGTTATGTTCTAAACTGCTATGTTCAAACAGCAAAAATAAAGGTTTGAAGACGTAGAGAGATAATGAATTTTCAACTCTAAATGAAAAAATAGTGTTGAAATAGGTTTAAATATAATATAAAGAAAACCCTTTAATTATTTATTAAAATATACATCCTCGATAAAGAGAGGCGAGTTGCCCCTCGAAATATCTGAATAATAAAAATATTTATAAATCCAATATAGGCATATTTTCTGAATACAAGTGTATACGAGTACATATCCCGGGTTCAAATGAAGCTATTGTAACAGCCTAAATTTGAGCTATGGTCTTCGACAGTTTATAGAAGTTTATGAGATCATTTCATAGGATAACACTCGCTATAATATAAATGTACACTTTAATTGACTTATTAGAAGGTATGAATATTTATTCTTCTTTTCATTGGCACTTTAACGCAGTTTGGTTACACATGGAAAGTTCATATTGAAGGGAGATATATAGGGGAGTTCAAAGCTGATTTTGGCCTCTCTCTTAACAGCTTTTAAAAGATGTTTTGAAAATGTTGAAGTTTGGTTTGAACTCATGCCTCCAAAGCTTTACTTCCAAATCATCACAGCAAAGGAAGCGAATATAGATTGAAATTAGCGAAAATATTGTCATGTCTGTTCAGGCTAAAGGTATGACGCTAAAACTCTACCAGCAATATAATATGGTAAACAAACTAGTTAATTGATAACTCTAATATATATTTAAATTATCATATCAAAATCTGCTTACCGTATCGACTTCTTTATTGGAACGGTCTAATAACTCTGCCGTTATTCTCACATATGCTTTGTTGTCATCCACCTGAAAAACAAATTTTAAAATATTTTAAAATATATTTATACATACTAATATGGGGAATAATATAGATATATGGTGGAGAGAGAGTGAGATTGAAACTACTCTTATTGTATCTTTCATATAAGATTATATTAAAAATAACGAAAGCATATCCTGACCAGCAGCACATGTGCTTTACAAAAGGCAGAGCGCCATCTGGTGGAACAGAAATCAACTAAACATTGATTTAGCCTGTTCCCTGATATTTGGCCAACCCAATTTCTTGATAAATCAAGAAAAGCCATCCACGAACGCGTTTCGCGCTGTTGGCGCTCTTCAGAGTGGAGTAGGCTGTACTACTGCGACCAAAAATAATTTTGGTCCCAGAGGCTTCTTGAGAAACCTGGATTCGTGGATGCTTTTCTTGATTTATAAAGAAATTGAGTTGGCCAAATATCAGGGAACAGGCTAAATCAATATAGATAAAGAATTCTTCCTGATTTGAAATTAAACGAAAAAACATGGTGAAGGAAGACGAGTTTCTTTTATTGATGCATAGGTGCAAGGGTTTTTACCCGAAAGCTTGCACCTATGCATCAATAAAAGAAACTCGTCTTCCTTCACCATGTTTTTTCGTTTAAGGCTAAATCAATAATTAGTTGATTTCTGTTCCACCAGATGGCGCTCTGCCTTCTGTAAAGCACATGTGCTCCTGGTCAAGATATGCTTTCTTTATTTTTAATATCAACACCTGACCCACTTATTATTTTTTTATTATTATTGTTTTTTCATGTTTAAAGCGTATTTACGCAAATTTGGCCTTAAATACCCATTTTTTGGTTTCTCAAGAAGCCCGTGGAACCAAAATTATTATTTTTTATTCAAAGAGACTTTGAATGTGTTCTTGGGATACAGCAGACCAAGCAGCTTCCACACGTCGAACTCCTGTCGAACTCAGATACTTGATCAAAAGATGATCGCTTTTTTCTACGAGGCGTAATTGATCGTTTTTTGTAAAAAAAAAAAAAACACAATTACCGAACTTGAAATCCTCGAAATCTTCAAGCATTAAATAGTACTTTGAAGTGGTGTCACAGGCTCGCGTGATGTGCGTCTGAAATTCTAATCATTTGCATATCTCACCTCCGCTATTGCTTGTTGTAAATTTCATGTTATTTGCATGCCTCTTTCAAGGTGTTGTATTTACGGTGGCTAGCAGTTTATATTGGATAAACATTAAGCTTTTATTTATTATTTATATTTTCACAAATGATCGTTTTTAATTATATAATTAATGCAATTAATAAAAATGCTTATATTCCACAAAATTTGAGTGGTTAAATATATTAAATATTGTAACGTTTCTTATTTAGAAATAAGGGATAGCCACAATACTTAGTGTTTTAATATTTGATTAAATTACAACAAGGTGTTGATTATAATATACACGTATATAAAAACAAAATATCTTGTGCAAAATTAGAAAAAAAAGTACAGTGTTGCCGACTGCCTATGAATAAAAATCAAAGAATAATTAAACATTTCACATGAATAAATACAAAGCATGTTACAAATATGAATATAAAATTGTATTTAGCTTTTAATTGATATAACATATCAGATATATAACCTAATATTCTACCATTTCACTACATCAAAGCCTCTCAGAAGATTTTTAAACATTCCTTATAGTTAAATATAAGATATCAAATGATGACAAAGATTGGAATTGCTGGAATTGTGATCAACTCGGATATAAAACTAAAAATTTATTTTAGGTGGCTTGATTTTAAATCTAATATTTACTCTATTTTACGAAGATATAACTTCAAAAATGTAAATTTTAGATATAGAAAACGAAAAATAACTTACCCTATCCCCTTCCCAAACAAGTTTGTTGATTGTTTTCTCAGCGTAATTCATATGTTTGACCATCCTATCAACATCACTCGCGCTGATTAGAGCTTCTACCATGTAGCCGTTGAGAGATAGGAGACAGGAGAAGGTGAGGACACCCAGGACGATGACGGAGATAAATGACATAATGGATAGAATATCACAAAACTGCCACAGCTTATTTATAATCTGTACGCCTCACGGATGTTATGGAAATATGTTTAGAGATATCCTACTCCTACCCGGATTTTTCACGATTTTCCTGTTCTTTAGTATATCCTGGTCTATATTAGCGCTAAGTTCTCGTTCTTTCTTCTCTATTTTCAGATTTTCTCCATTATTTCTTCGTCAATCTACTTTATAAATCCAAATTCTTTCGTCTCTTTTCATTTTTTTTTCTAGAAACTTCATCTATTATCTATATTTTTTCTCTTAATATATCTCTCTATTATTTTGATACTTCTCTTGATTATTATTACTGTCACACAAATCGTCGTAGTCTTTCAATTAATTTTCAGGAAGCTTATATGATGCTTACCTTCATCGCTTCTCGACCCTTTGGCTAAGATTAAGGTTTCATCTGCCTTTTCCAGTGAACTTTTCTCCGACTCAAACAACACCATATTCCAAATCACATATTCGTCAGCCCCTTCTCTAACTCTAGGCTGAACCTATTTTAATAATTTTATTCTCTTCTACTATAATAATTTTACCCAAATAATTCTAGTCTTCATTTCTTATGTGAATTTCCCATTCTCTGATATCAAGTATATACCAAATACATAAATGTTTAAACTGGTCTCAATCTTTTATACTCTTCATAATGGTTAAAAAATAATCCTTTTGTTTTCTTCTCTCTATCTCTCTCTCTGTATATTTATCAATTATTTTTACCTATTTATTCCTATATATATTATTATATAATCTTATTTATATATTCGTATTTATTCACTTTTGTAATCAACCATTTATAATCTTATATGAACATTGAAATAAATCAGTTTCAATCTCAAAATAAAATCTCTATCTCACTCTCTTGTGCCATTAATATTAATTTCTATCTCATTTTAGTTCATCAAAATTCACACATAACACCTTTTATTTTCTCTTATTTATAACAAGCAGACTTTTACGAAAATATTCGTCCCCATTTTTACCCATAATATATCGTTTTCTGTAAATAATACTATTGGCATCACCTTCTCTCTAATTCTCATTTCCACCTTTAATTCTTGATTAAACTCCTCATCATTGCCAACGATCAAATGATTTATTCTGACACAAAAATTATTATATAATTTACCTCCTTATGAATGAATAGTACATAAGAACGAAGAGTTAAACGTTTCTTTCATATTATATAACATTATCGTTGAAATAATCAGAGTTTATATAGTTGACTTGATATTCGAACCATATAAAAATTTAAAAAATAAACATATTTGACTAGATTGTCCTGTTTTTCATGACTACTAAATCAAAAAAAAAAATTAATAGTAACAGATCCAAGTATTTTTATTTCCAGTAAAGAAATGTATATAAAATTCAATACCTTTTGTAGATATATTTCAAATTATATATATCAACAAATATCTTTTAAGAAACTGATAATTTATATTATGTTTATTGTAAATATTGACATACACTTCTTTTCCTTTGTACACAGTTCTTTTTCTCGTTTTTTTCTCTCATTCTCATTCACGGCATAAAATTATTGTATATATATATATATATATATATATATATATATATATAGACAAATGTGAAGGCATACATGTATGACAGTGCAAGTGTGGGGGACATAGCGCTTTAAATTGAAATAAAATAAAAAATAGTTCTTATATGTTTAAAATACAACTATGAAAATGATTTCTTTAAATTAATAATTTCAAAATATCTTTGGTCATTATATAAATGATTAAAAAAATAGGTACATCTTTCTCTTTATATATATTAAAATCAAAGAAGACGTATCCTGACCACAAGCAAATGAGCTTTTTTAGATGGCAGAGCGCCATCTAATGAAACAGAAATCAACTAAACGTTGATTTAGCAAGTTCCCTGATATTGGACCAACCTATTTTCATGATAAATCAAGAAAAGCTATCCACGAAAGCGTTTTGGGCTGTTGACCCTCGTCAGCGTGCCATCTAGAAAGTTCATGTGCTCGTGGTCGGGATATGCTGGAAAAATAGTTGGCAATACTAAAAACATTCGATATTTATGAGAAATAAAGGCATTTATTTGAAAAAAGATAAGATATTGTAGCCAAAGGTTTATTGTGTACAAAAGGCAAAATATGAAAATAAGAGATAAACATGTTAGGGATGACAAATTACATTATATAATGAATGGCAAAAATATTTCAATCAAATAAAGAGAATTATAATAATAAAGAAAATTTTCAAAATTTACATAAGTTGACTACTCTAAATTTACATAATGTTGGGAACGCTTTTAGATATTTACACATGTATAAATTGTTTTGTGAATGCAAATATATTATGAGAAATGTAGGCTGAACTTATATAGAATATGAGAAACATCATAAACAATTTGGAATGTGGAGCTATAGAGTATTATATATATATTGTATATATAGTAGAAATATGAGAAACATCATAGTATTTCGCATTCAAATATAAAAGAATATTTAATATAATACAAGAGTAAGAAATAGGTCAAATATTATTTAGATGAGTTCTTGTTCATCAATTTTAAAATGGGATTTTAAAAGTGACAAGATAAGAATGATATAACCTATTTGCATATGTTTAAATTTTAAATGTGGAATATTGGTAGTATGAAAGACAGTAATAATGTACCTTGAGAAAGTTGGTTACAGGTAACAGGAAACCCCTGGACGATAGCTGGCGTTGGATAGAGATGACTGCTGGTTGGGTTGGAACGGGTGAAGGCTGACGTTGATGGCTGCAGGTTGGAGCGGGTGATGGTTGAAGATGGTGTTGACTGGAGTTGGCTGTAGATGGAGGTGATAGCTGGTGTTGTAGAGAGATGGCTGACGTTGATGGCTGCAGGTTGGAGCGGGTGATAGTTGAATATGGTGAAGACTGGAGCTGGCTGTAGATGAAGGTGATGGCTGGTGTTGTAGGGAGATGGCTGACGTTGATGGCTGCAGGTTGGAGCGGGTGATAGTTGAATATGGTGAAGACTGGAGCTGGCTGTAGATAGTGGTGATGGCTGGTGTTGTAGGGAGATGGCTGACGTTAATGGCTGCAGGTTAGAGCGGGTGATAGTTGAAGATGGTGAAGACTGGAGTTGGCTGTAGATAGTGGTGATGGCTGGTGTTGTAGGGAAATGGCTGACGTTGATGGCTGCTGGTTGGAGCGGGTGATAGTTGAAGATGGTGAAGACTGGAGCTGGCTGTAGATAGTGGTGATGGCTGGTGTTGTAGGGAGATGGCAGACGTTGATGGCTAGTGTTGGAGCATTTGATGGCTGAAGTTGATGGCTGCAGGTTGGGGCGGGTGGTAAATGAAGATGGTGGAGACTGGAGATGGCTGTAGATAGTAGTGATGGCTGGTGTTGTAGGGAGATGGCAGACGTTAATGGCTAGTGTTGGAGCGTTTAATGGCTGAAGTTGATGGCTGCAGGTTAGAGCGGGTGATACTTGAAGATGGTGAAGACTGGAGCTGGCTGTAGATAGTGGTGATGGCTGGTGTTGTGGGCGATGGCTGACGTTGATGGCTGCAGGTTGGGGCGGGTGATAGTTGAAGATGGTGAAGACTGGAGCTGGCTGTAGATAGTGGTGATGGCTGGTGTGAAAGGGGGATGGCTGAAGTTGATAGCTAGTGTTGGAGCGTTTAATGGCTGAAGTTGATGGCTGCAGGTTGGAGCGGGTGATAGTTGAAGATGGTGAAGACTGGAGATGGCTGTAGATAGTAGTGATGGCTGGTGTTGTAGGGAGTTGGCTAACGTTGATGGCTAGTGTTGGAGCGTTTGATGGCTGAAGTTGATGGCTGCAGGTTGGGGCGGGTGATTGTTGAAGATGGTGAAAACTGGAGCCGGCTGTAGATAGTGGTGATGGCTGGTGTTGTAGGGCGATGGCTGACGTTGATGGATAGTGTTGGAGCGTTTGATGGCTGAAGTTGATGTCTGCAGGTTGAGCGGGTGATAGTTGAAGATAGTGAAGTCTGGAGCTGGCTGTAGATAGTGGTGATGGCTGGTGTTGTATGGAGATGGGTGACGTTGATGGCTATGTTGGAGCGTTTGATGGCTGAAGTTGATGGCTGCAGGTTGGAGCGGGTGATTGTTGAAGATGGAAAGACTGGAGCTGGCTGTAGATAGTGGTGATGGCTGGTGTTTTAGGGAGATGGCTGACGTTGATGGCTAGTTTTGGAGCGTTTGATGGCTGAAGTTAATGGCTGCAGGTTAAAGCGGGTGATGGTTGAAGATGGTGAAGACTGGAACTGGCTGTATATAGTGGTGATGGCTTGTGTTGTAGGGAGATGGCTGACGTTGATGGCTAGTGTTGAAGCGTTTGGTGGCTTAAGTTGATGGCTGCAGGTTGGAGCGGTTGATAGTTGAAGATAATGAAGACTGGAGCTGGCTGTATATAGTGGTGATGGCTGGTGTTGTAGGGAGATGGCTGACGTTGATGGCTAGTGTTGAAGCGTTTGGTGGCTTAAGTTGATGGCTGCAGGTTGGAGCGGGTGATAGTTGAAGATGGTGAAAACTGGAGCTGGCTGTAGATAGTGGTGATGGCTGGTGTTGTAGTGAGATGGCTGACGTTGGTGGCTAGTTTTGTAGGGAGATGGCTGACGTTGTTTGGCTAGTGTTGGAGCGTTTGATGGCTGAGGTTGATGGCTGCAAGTTAGGGCGGGTGATAGTTGAAGATGATGAATCCTGGAGCTGGCTGTAGATAGTGGTGATGGCTGGTGTTGTAGGGAGATGGTTGACGTTGATGGCTAGTGTTGGAGCGTTTGATGGCTGAAGTTGATGGCTGCAGGTTGGGGCGGGTGATAGTTGAAGATGGTGAAGACTGGAGCTGGCTGTAGATAGTGGTGATGACTGATGTTGTAGGGAGATGGCTAACGTTGATGGCTAGTGTTGGAGCGTTTGATGGCTGAAGTTGATGGCTGCAGGTTGGGGCGGGTGATTGTTGAAGATGGTGAAAACTGGAGCCGGCTGTAGATAGTGGTGATGGCTGGTGTTGTAGGGAGATGGCTGACGTTGATGGATAGTGTTGGAGCGTTTGATGGCTGAAGTTGATGGCTGCAGGTTGGGGCGGGTGAGAGTTGAAGATGGTGAAGACTGGAGCTGGCTGTAGATAGTGGTGATGACTGATGTTGTAGGGAGATGGCTAACGTTGATGGCTAGTGTTGGAGCCTTTGATGACTGAAGTTGATGGCTGCAGGTTGGGGCGGGTGATGGCTGACGAAAAGAATTATGGGGATGTATTGAAAATTCAAATTTCTACATAATGACCGAAGCTCCTTTCGACATGTGCAATAAGAACAAAGGAAGAGTGTTCTTACACTACCAGAATACTTCGAATTCCAAAGGTTCTGATCCCAGACAATACAAGATAAACACTTATTCCTAATTACCCGCTTTCTAGACGACCTTCAAATCCAAAAATAAACTACACTCTTAAACAGAAATATTAAACGAAATTCAATAATGATAACTGAGATGCAAACAAAATTAACACAGAGATGACTTTTTTGTTTCAAATGCAACAGGCCAGGACACGTAGCGTGCTATTGTAGGGTGAAGAGTTTAAGAATATTGGAAGAGGGTCCCAATATTACCGAAGACAATGTCGGGGAAGAGATCCAAATAGATGAAATTAAAGAAATACCAAGGCCTGGTCTGTATGGCCAGATGTAGTAGAGACAGATGGTCCATTTGAATTCTTTTCAGAGATTATCCATTTTTTCTCAAAGGTCTCCGGGGGTATTACATAAGCCGAAAGGCATTACATCTGTCGTGTATATTTATATTTCAATTATATAATATAATATTGTATATAATATATTAATATAATAATAATATTAAATCCACAGATTATTATTCTGCGAAATATTGTATATATCATAACATATAATTTATCATCATATAATTCGATTGTTAACTTGTAATTCTTAAGCTTGTATCTAATACGGTGTAATATAATAAAAGCCATTTAAATAAATAAAGCCTAAAATATATTTATACTTTTAAATCAACCTAAATACACCACAACATCAAACTCAAAAAGGCCACAAGGGGTTACAAAAGATTTTTCACGGTTAGTTCCAGCAACTTCGATCTGCCAGTACCCTTCTTTAAATCCATCGTACATAAGATGGAGCATTCTCTCAAAGAGTTCAGGGTGTAATCAATTCTCGGTAACATATATGTCTTTCCTTGTTATTCTGTTCAAACGGCCCTAGTTCACACAGAACAGACAGGTTTTTTTTTTTCCTACTAAGACGACAGGAGATAACCAGGGATTATCTGTTGGTTGATTTAATACAAAAAGAGCATCTTATCGTTTACTTCAGTTTGAATAATGTTTCTTTTGGTGACACTCGATATGTGCCTTGCTTCATGGGGGCATGATCATCTGTTTAAATACGATGTTTTTCATGAACTGCTGGAAGCATACTTCGGGGATAACTGTTATTTATTTCATCTAATTTAGAGGAATAATGCTACCTTCTAAAGTGCGAAAAGCGTCTACTGTACAGAGATCTTCCTTCATAGGGGATTTTCATAATAAAGTTCATTCTTCTCACAATTAATTTAGGTTCGAGTTGATATCTGAAAATCGCAACTAATGATAAAATCAAAGCCCTATATTCAGATAGTACAATAAATTCCATTAGTGGAATTAATTCATTCACGTTAATCTCTAAGACACATCGTCCTTAGGCCATAACGCATTTGGAGTTAGCTACTCTCATAACACTGGTCTATAATTTTTTTTTTGCCCGAAAGAAACAATATCTGATCTTAATGTGAATATTTGTGCTGCTTCCAAATATATCATTAGTTTTTTTGTTTGTTTTTTTCTATCACGCAAGGTTTCTGAGTTAGAGCCTCTTTTCGTATTAGGTAAAATACCCAGTAATAAATGCAAGCAATGCTACGTAAGATTTTATCTTGAACCACATTATATTAGCTAGTGGTGATAGATTTGCTGCGGGTTTATTCTTGCTTGGAAAAGTTGATACGTAAACCAAAGATTTGTTTAGTAGCATCTCAGTGAGATGGCATATTTTATCTATTAAAAACATTTTTATTCTTCATTTATATTTTTCAACACTGATAGTTTTATTTCCCTTTTTGTATTCTATCAAATTGTTTTTATATATCGTGTACACAAGACGATGCCAATATGCCAGGGTGTTGCGGGAATAATCCAGATACTTTCTGTTACATCTGTGGAGAATTGACTTTCAAAGCTTAAAGGCGAAACATTACACCGCTCATCAAAATGTGCTGTGAACTTTACTTTGGATGCAAATTGGGTGACCAAGATAAGACTTGGGCCCCCATCATTGTTGTAAAGCTTGTGCTCGGCTTCTTACAAGGTGGATTAAAGGTAAAGGCCATATGAATTTTGCGGTTCCGATGGCATGGAGAGAACCAAAAGACTATTATTCCGACTTTTATTTTTGTTTGACAAACACTAAAGGTATGACATCTATATCAAAACATACAATTAAATATCCAGATTGGCCATCTCCTATGAGAACAGTTTCTCATAAATTATTTTCCTGTGCCACAGCCTCCCAAAAATGTTACATTTAGTGACGATTATTCAAATATTGATGAGAAAGAGTCGGATGACACCAATTTTAAAGCCCACGTTTCACCCGAACCTCTTTTATTAACTAATGGAGATTTGAATCACCTCGTACGTGATTTGAATTTATCCAAAAAACATAGTGAACATTTTGCTTCTAGGTTGAAAGGTTGTAATCTGCTGCAAACTAATACATAAGTATGTTTTTTTTTTTTTCGCAAACTACAAGCTACTTTTCAGGACTTATTTTCACAAGAAAATGTCTTAGTGTACTGCAATGATGTTGTTAGTCTGATGGATGCGCTTTGTCATGAAAATAATACAGAAGAGTGGCGCTTATTCATTGATTCCTCTAAAGTTAGTTTGAAAGCTGTTCCCCTTCACAACGGTAATAAGTTCCTATCGGGGCCAATAGCGCAAACATTCACGCAAACGAAAGAAAATTACCAAAACATGAAACTGCTTTTGAAAAAGGTAGAGAACGAGAGATACAGCTGGAAAATCTGTGGTGACTTGAAAGTCATTGCTCTCTTGCTTGGTTTACAGCTTGGATATACAATATTTTGTTGTTTTCTGTGTGAGTGGGATAGTAGAGACAAGGAAAGGTATTATATAAAAAAGAACTGGCCAAACCGTAAAGCCCTTGGACTACAGGACTTGAAAATATTGCACAATTTCCATTGGTCAAATCTGAAAATTTATGCTTGCCACCACTACATATTAAACTGGGATTAATGAAAAACTTTGTTAAGGCAATGAATTCAAATGCTGCTGAATTTGCCTAACTGAAGCAAAAAATTCCCTAGCATAAGTGATGCGATAATTAAAGAAGACATTTTCTTTGGACCTCAGTTTCGAGAAGTGCTGCAGGATGGGAATATTGAAGATAGCCTAAATGAAATGAAGTAGCAGCATGGAATTCTTTTAGAAACGTTTGTAAGAACTTTTCGGGAAATGTAACTACAGTGACTTAGTTAGTAATAGAATACTGGGATGAAACATGTCTCTCAATATCCATTACCTGCCTTCACATCTGGATTTATTTCCAGACAAGCTTGGTTCAGTTAGCGATGAGCATGGCGAGAGGTTTCATCAAGATATATCAAGCATGGAGAGCGGTACCAAGGTAAATGGAGTCCCGGTATGCTTGCTGACTACTGCTGGACACTCAAGAGGGATGTATCACAAGCAAAGTATAGAAGTAAATCCACTGTTACTACTTTTCAATGAAATAAATATATTTCGTTCATATAGGCTAAATATTAAAAATATTTCCAATTTTCAAGTAGGTGGATCTCAGAAATCTTGCGTGATAGAAAACCTAATGGTATATTTGGAATCACCACAAAGAGTTACATTTAGATAAGATTCTGTTTCTTTTGGGTCAAAGAAAAATAATTTTTGATAAACCAGTGTAATGTAATAAGGGTTTTTCAAAAATGCTTACGTAACATAGTTTGAATTTATTACTGTATTTATCTCAATACTAAAAAAAGGCTGTCACGCAAAAAAAAAGGATGATGGAAAATTTATTATTATATTTTTGATTTCAGCATGAAGAGTTACACTAGAAACACCATCAGGTTCTCTTGGACAAAAATGTTGTTGAACAGTGTAATCATTCGTCCACTAGAAAGCGTACAACGATGGAAATCTTCTGATAATGTGTGGGAAAATTTGGTTTAAATATGTTGATCAACCACTTGGCATAAATAGTACACATCCTGAATGTATGCTTCGAGCATTTTTCATTTCATAACCTCTAGACTTCAGTAAATACACTTAAAGTTACACCGCATGTCTATTCTCATTACTGTTCATAATTCACCCTTTCATACCTCATCCAAAAAGGTTAGAAATAGTCAATATTTCACCTTAAAATAAAATTTTGATTTTTCATTGAAAAGAAACTCATGCGGTGTAACTTCAAGTGTCGTTTTGCAATCACAGGCGGCAGTGCGTTATATTATATATCATTGTGTGTAAACAACGAACTCAGCGCCGCATAACGTCAATAGAATTGAGTTTAAAAATATTTTTTGCCTATATTAAATGGGAGAGAATAATTTCTGATATAAATATATTTTTTAAATAAAAAATGTTTTTCCCCCATTGAATATAGACAAAAAATATATATTTAAATTAATTCTATTGACGTTATGTAGCGCTGAGTTTGTTGTTTAAACACATTAATATGTTATAATACCTTGAAAAGGGCTGGCGTTCAGCCAACTGAAATATTAGTAAAATATATGATATTTTAATCCAAAATTTGCCTTTTAATTAAAGATCTATTTATGGATGGCTCTATTTTCTCAAAATATATGTTCATTTTTATAAAGTAGTGTTTATATTTTGGATTAATCTTATTTATTAAAACATATTTGGACGAGGCTGTTCGCCTATCTTTTTCTAGGAAATCAAACTCAACACCAGTTTGGCCATCATGTAATACAAAACAAAATAATAAAGTTAGATTGAATGACAGTCGGCCCCAGACAGGGAAAAAGGTCCGAAAACAATGTCGGGGTACCAGGTGTGCCCCTTCTTGCTCAAATATACAGCAGTCCGCTTTGAGACACTAGGATTGACAGACCTCCCTGGACAAACCTGCATTGACCGGTTTCGACATCACTCGCTCGCCATCTCTGTGGTGACATTCAACATGTCTCGTTCTTTAGTGCAATACATTCACGCCTCAAACCACTCAGAACATTGAGGCCACAACGACTGCATCAAACCAATTCACCACGACATTCATCCTACAGGATAAAACACATTACAGCATAAATATATATTTAAAAAGTGGTTAATAGCTGACAAATATTGGTGATCTTCGAGTCATTTTGTGGTTGTTTCAAATTATAGTTTTATATTAATTTATTTCATTAAAGTGATTTGAATTGGATTAATTGGTTTCTACAAAAGTAGATTTATATTCAAAATAGAACTGCGCGCGGAGATTCAATTATAAAAATACACACCACCAATTTAGAATTCAAACATCCTACTATGGCACAGCTTATAAACAGACTGTCATCTATGTCATATCAACAGGATGTCAGGTGTCCCCTTGGTTCTCTTGGGGGTCCTCTCCACACTTCTTCCGGTCGAAGGGGCCAGCGACCAATGGCAGGCTATGAAGGACCCATACTATATTGTCAGAATGGCAAGTGGATTAGACCCAAACGTTATGGTTGTTAATACTTACCTCTTAGCTGAAGAGAAAAAAGTAAGTAGATAATTTTACAAAATCATTAATAGAGTTTTACAAAATAATATTTTGCTTATGTTCGCTCAGAAATTTTATGATGTTTTCCATTTTTCAAATATTTCTGCATATTTATTCTCTCGAAAAAAAAGGAACAATAAAATTCAGGTAAAGAGTTTCTTTTAAATTAAATTTATTAATTAATTATTAATTTAAATAAACTATTTACCTGAATTTTATTGTTCTTTTTTCAAATAATTTCTAAGTAATTATTGCTCATATAATACTTATTTGTATTTATTGGAAAGAGAGAGAGGATGGTACTCAGGCGGGCCTCTTCAGATGAAGACCTGAGCAGTAGTTTCAGCCCTACCTTCATTACTGCTAAACTATACCTCTTCGACCAAATAGAAAGTAAATTTAGGTTGGGATGGAAATGGGGTAATAGCTAAACTGCAGATACAACACAAATCAACTAATGAAACTGAGCGCGTATCATTTTCTGTATTTTCAAACCTAATTTAAAAAAGTGTGTTTTTTTTTTTCATTTTAGAAGTTAAAACTGGAAGAAAATAAGATATTTGAACTATAAAAAAGGATATATATTTTATAATACAATCAAATTAAAAATTGTGTGTGTCAATATGGGAGCGGGGAAGCTAAATTTATTAGATCAAAAGACTAAATCCTTTGTCTGATAATTTCAAATAACCTGTCTTTGAAAGGGCAGATACTATCAACTTAGTCGTATCCAAACTTACATTTACGTAGTTCAAAACTATAATCCAAGATGTACTTTTTATCTACAATATTTTTTAAACTATAAAAAATAATAAATTCTTAGAACTATAAGTTAATAAGTCTTGATCCCCTCAAATCAGATGTATGCGTCAATAATGAATCAAAAAAGTTAGTGTCGACAGACTCCATACTTCCTCCGCCATCCTCTTCATCTTCTCGTAGGTGTGTCGTCCAGTCCATTGTTTTAGATCGTCTGTGTATCCCTGTCGTCTCCTTCCCCTTGATCTCTTCCCCCGGAGCTTTCCCTCCAACACTGTCAGCAATGTCTCTCCTGCTGATTCGCGCATCACATGTCCAGAAAACGTCAGTTTTCGTTGTTTTATGAACTTTATCAGCTGGCGTTCTGTAACCATTCGATCGAGGACTTGATTATTTGTTACTATGTCTGTCCATTGATATTTAAGAGTATACCTTTTCATAAAAACAAAATAATTTAATATAATACCTGCAAATTATCTCACATATATTTTCTAATTTTATTGTATTTCTTGTTTTTCAGAAAGGAGATTCTATATACGTCAGAGGCATCACAATAGTGCACGATAACTACCGTAAAGACTATGTAAGTAACTTTCCAAATTTTTCCAAATGTAATTTCAGTTTTGCGTTTGAATTTAGCAAAACCTCTCACTAGCAAACATTTGCATTCCTGAAGGACACCACAATTATAACATTATAATTCCGGCATAAATTAACCTCTAATAAGAAACTACTCTCAATGAGAGACCACATTCCAGAGAAGTCACTTACAATGCTACAAAACATCAAAAATGGACAGGAGAATAAAGGGGATCAAGAGATGTCTTTGAAATGTCTTCAATTGTATTTTACTCTTTCAAAATTAAAACTAGGATATTAACTATTTACTTTATAACGGATTTGGAATCTCTATTTATCACGATACTATCGTGTTCTTTGACCTTGGTTGCTATGTTTCTTCCAATTTCACACATTTGTAAGTGATTTTGCAATTGTAACTTGGAATATATTTTCAGTTTGATATATTATTTCATTCATAGTTAGCTTAGTAATTGAATTTCTAATCGTTGATATTTCTGGAGTATTTTGATATCAATATCTGAATTCTTAATTTTTTGAAGATTAAATGCTAAGATCAGATTCTTTGAAGTATATGAGAAGAAAATGTTCGTTGTAAACTGTTTTCGAAATGTTGTTTTCGGAAGTTTTTAGTGGATGTTTGTGAATAATGGAGGATATACTTGGCCTATTATGGTTTTGGTTACACGTTTTTCTTCGGCAATTCATCGTGGACTCACTCTCACAATTAAAATTATTGAATAAATTCGTATAATCGAAACTTTAAAAAGCCACATTGTTCATCTCCACAATAATATTTTCAAAACTAATCAGAGGCTATGGAAACGCGTTTACCCCTCAAAACGTTCCATTCCATATACTTAGAAGAACTAGACCTCAGCATTTAAACTTAGAAATTAAGGAATTCTGAATTTTTTCTAAATTCCTCAGCAATATCGATGGTTATTATAAATCATGTTACTAAGCCAAACCCATATGAAATTAATATAAAGCAAATACGCGCCATCTATATATATAAAAAAGGAAGGTATTTAAGCATAATTATTTCTTTTTCACACAATTCTACTGTCCTAAATGCTTATCTCCATAGTTCTCCTGAATACTATTTCTGAGATTACACCCTTCAGTGCAGCATATATAACCAGAATCGTCCAATACACTATAAGAGCTCTAAGAAGCGGTCTGGTAGATAAAAAATTGGCGAGACCGCTGGGGTGTTCACCACTGATGAACCAAGCCCTCCCAATATTTTTTTTTTCATCGCAGTAAGGACAGTAGAAGTTCGATTTATGTGAAAAATGACATTTGTGCTTTAATACTTTCATTTATCACATATGAAATAATAAATCAGGCAGAAAATATATTCAATACCAACTTACAATTGCAATATCACTTACATAGGTTAGACTCGAGGAAAGAAACCAGAATCAAAGAACTCAATAGAAACATAAGAAATCGAGATCCCAAATCTTTGATCTTTCAACATATAGTTGATAAATTCTGAGTTTGAAGGAGTAAAATGCCATGTAAAATATTTTATTAAAGGCTGAAAGGCTATATTTTAAGTATTTTGTATCATTCTACACCCAGCTAATAATTTTGAATAGAAATTCATTTCTCTCTCAAAGTAGGTAAATAGTTTTTTAAAAGATAATAGAGGAATTATATTAAAAAATAAAAGAAAAAAAACAGTGAAATATTTCCCCAAGAAAAAAAACATTTTTTCATTCGATTTGAAAAGGAGCTAATAGGTTTGAAGGCTTACGGGAGGATTTTAAGGGTATTTAGAATAAAATCAATCAATATTACCAAAACATCTTTAATCATCAAAAATAATTTTAAAGATTTTGAGTGCGATGGCTTTATGCTTCTGCTTATGTTTTGAAAACCAATTTTGACAAAGATATTTTGTAATTAACAACCTCTTAGGAAGACCCATTAAGCTTGAATGTTTGTGAGGGGTCATAACCTTGTTGATGAGAGAAGTGAATACTATTTACTTATTATCTCATGTTCATTATAAATTCTAAAGAGGCATTATAACTTCAAAGTTCGGAATTGAGAGCAAAAAATCGTCAATTTATCTAGAAATTACGCCAATAATGACATAGGCAAATATCGAACGACGTTTACCAATTTTTACCGCAAATGTTTCTTTTTTCCCATCATCCCTGGACACTTTTATTTTTCCGTTCATCATTACTCTTCACAATTCATCCTTTCATACTTCATCCCTAAGGATAGAAATAGTCTTTATTTCTCTCAAAATGAATTACGATTTTTCTTTCTGTAAATAGAAACATTTGCAGTGAAACTTATCAAACGTCGTTCTATAATCATAAGCCGCATTATATTGTATTACTAGCGGATGTACCCGGCTTCGCCCAGGTTTTTCTCGAGGGAATGTTTGTAGTCTAGTAATAAGAAAATATACTACACCTAAAAACTATCAGAGAAAAGAGAAACCACGGAAGGTGAACAGAAAAATGCTTACAATGGATGTATATGTTTACAATATCAAGTTAAATAAAAACAAAGATAAAATTTGCATATGTTGGTCACTATAAATTTGTATATTTGTTAGGCGAAATTAGAAACATGATAATTATCTTAAAATTGCTTGTATTGAATATTTTTAGATTGAGATTATTAGCTAGTATGTAAAAAAATTAACTCTGTTGAAATTTAATTTTGTATTTATATATAAATAAAATTAACTCTGTTGATTTTTTTTTTGTATTTAATCGATAACAGCGAAGTTACGCATGTTAATGTTAGGAAATATATTTTGATGTTAAGCAAAACCTGCTCCATCTCGTTTTACATAAATGTTGAAAATTTGGTTGAAATTGATGCATTGTAACGAAAGTTTTTAGTGATGTCCACTTATGAAATTTCCATTTTATTAATATAGATAGGTAAATATCGCTTCTACTCAATAAGATTTTTCACTGGTGTTATAACGACAGACAATTCTTCAGTTTTATATTATGAATTCTGTTGTACCCGTACCATTTATACACCCATTTTCTTTAGGTTCAAGTTTTAAAATATTTTCCATACTAAACTTCCCACATATTTCACCGTACTAAAAAACCTTTAGATTTTTTTTTATATTATATCAAAACTATCGTATATTAAAATCTTTTTTACACACACACACACAAATTTAAATATATTTATTTTTTACATATTATGTTCTCAGAAATATATAAAATGGTTAAACATAAGAGACTGAAAATTGTGTTTAATCACTATTTTTAAAACTATATCAGTATGGAACAAACTACTTATTTATAGATTGTTTAGAAATTATCATGTAAAATATGTTTGTTTTTTTCTTATTTATGAGTATTCAAATTTTGTAGAATATAACTATGTCAATTTTATATTTATAATATTGTGTATCTTTTATTGATTTCCAACTTTCAAAGATTATTTTCAGAAGGTAAATAACACGTAAACATATTTACAAAAGTTTAAAGAAATAGATCCACATTTAAAATAGAAGCTCCAAACATCCGTGTGGCGTACAGTATATAAACAGATATAGCCAGCACTGAGTGTGTAGATACTCCAAGATGTCAGTCACCTATCTGGTCTTCCTTCTCTGCTCTTCAGTTCTTGTAGCCAACGCTGAATCATGGAAAGAATTAAAAGACCAAGCTCTCATCCAAAAACTCTCCAATTTAGCAAGCCAAGGTCGATACATTGAGAAAACTCTTCTTGCTCAATCAGCCGAGGTAAGTTGAGCCCTCATTTATTTTTTGATTTGTAGAGTTAAAATTTATATTATTTGCTAAAGAGAGAAAACGTGTGTTAATTCAGAAATTTTCCATTTTTGTCAATCAAACAACAATTAGATATTTTGTACTCTATTTTTACTTTTTTATTAAATAATCGATTACAAATAAAAATGTATCTTTTATTCTAATAAAACTATTTTTAAATGAATAAAATAAACGTTCTCAATATTTTTTTTTATAAAGATTGATGCTACTTTTAATCTCTTCATTAATATATTTCTAGATATGTTATTTATAAAAGATTGTTCGAATCTGCAAATGACTTTTCTTAAACTAAGAATTAAATCTCTAGAGAATATAAATATGGATATAGTTACATTAATTCATATAGAAACTTAATATATATATTATTATTTTGAAAATAGAGCAATCCATAGATAAATCTTTAATTAAAAATGCATATATTGGATCAAAATATCATTTATTTTACCAATATTTCAGTTGGCTGAACGCCAACCTTTATCAAGGTGTTATAACATTTTAAAGTGTGTTATAACACCTTGATAAAGGTTGGCGTTCAGCCAACTGAAATATTGGTAAAATAAATGATATTTTGATCCAATATATGCCTTTTTAATTAAATATATTATTATATAAAAAAAAGATATTTCTGTTTGATTTTATTGAGTACATTGATATTGGTATGCAGTCGTGGCAAAAATCTTGAAAGTATAACGGTTTGAGCTAGCCATTAGGAAACAACAACAATAGGTTATATAAAGGGAAAGCGCGATCTCTCTGGCGGTCTAATTAACAGAATATTTGAATCTATGAAATATAATATTAAATAAAATAATATTTTTATAACATATATATAATAAAGATTCAACCCTGCTTTTATATTTTAACTGAATCAATAAGGTATCTGAGGCTCAGCGTCTTTTGGTAATTATTTTATTTCTCGAGCTTTCGGACTAACACGGAGACACCAGAAGTACCACTTCTATCTAAGGCGTGTTATAATTAGATAGAAGTACCATTTCTGGTGTCTCCTTGTTGGAGGGCATGTTAGCTCTTAAGCTCGAGAAATAAAAAAATTATGAAAAGAAACCGAGCCCTAAATTCATTATTGATTTAGTTATAATTAATGTCCAAGAGATATAATTTATTTTCGTCAAAAGAAGTATGAAAATATGTTAAGCTTGTGTTAAAATGTAAATATGCAAATTCATCCATCTATAAAAACTGTACAAAAAATAAAGGTGGCAGACATCGCGGTGTGCGCTGTTCGCTTGGCATAACGGTTGCGCCTTTTCATTTGACCACGACATATATATATTATGATAAATTTGTTTGTGATATAGAATTTGCTTAGGTTGTTTAAGGATACATGAGTATACTTGTGATATTGCAGTCGTGATAATAAAAATGGTTTAAATCATTATATGTTTTAATATTGAGCTGATAGACATAATTAAGGATGAAATAATACCTTACTTAAGGCGTGAAGTGAAGAAAACAAATATTTTACATATTTACATATCTACAGAAAGATTTGAGCCGGCCAACGGGAAACAACAACAATGAGTTTTATATCGGGAAAGCCGCGACATCTTGCGGTCGACTTCATAGAGTAGTTTGTTCTATAAATGATAATTTTGACATAAAATAACATTATATATATATATTATAAATTAAAAGATTTTTGGCCTGATTTTTAGAATATTAGAGTTATAGAATTATTAGCTATTGCTTGATTTTGGTATCCATGAGTATATTACGGTATTGTTCTGCAGTCGTGGCAATAATAAGAGTCTTGATCAGAGATTGCTTTAATTGAGCTAAGGAATATGCATAAAAAACAATTTGATAAAAGTAATGCCTTGCTTAAGGCGTAAGAATCTAAAAAATTAAAAACTTATTTACATAATGTACAAAAGATTTGAGCCGGCCATCGGGAAACAACAACAATGAGTTTTTATAGGGAAAGCGTGACCTCTGGTGGTCGATTTAACAGTATTTGAATCTATTAAATATAAATAAAATTAAATAATATTTTAATATAACATATATATAAATATTCTTATATAATCTACATATCTATTATATTATTATTTCAAACAAATTGTGTGAATCTAACATTTTGATATTTTCCAGGTAATCGGCAGTCCTAATCATATAAGATTGATACTGCTGTTATCCAACCCAACAGGACCTTATAAAACAGAGGTAAAATATATTTTGAGCATCATCTGAAGTATTTATTTTTAAAATTTAGTTATTCCAATATTAGAAGTCAGTCTAGTGATTTTACTAATTTTTGGATCAGAGTCCATAGCTACTAGGTCCGTCCTCTCTCTATGTTACCTTCAACACCATCATTTTAGCATAATGGAACTCCACCTTTACCGGTCCCAAGCCCGGATTAAAAAGGAGGAGGGGAGCAGTAACAAGCTCACTAAAAAACCTAGGCTCAGCTGGCCTGGCTGATAGTACCCTGTAAGGGCTCCTAATCCAGGGATACAGGATGAGCAGCGTTTGTACTCCATGTTAGGAGCGGCTGCACATGGCGTCTGTTCCTCATGTCAGAGGCGGCCATTTCTTTTGGAGCTAAGTCGGCCTGCCACTAAGTAGTGCTCCCAGTCTTAATGACAAAGGCAGACGCATTCTATTTCACCCAATCATGATAGATAAGAAAGAAGATTTTAGCATAATTTTATTCTAGCGTTCCTTTCTGATAATATTTTGATATTTCAAATATACGCGATAATAAAAAGAGTCATTAATTCTTACTCCATAAATAACAATGAGTGGATATAAATTCCAAATAATTGTTCAAGTGCCCCTGTGTATCGAACAATATATGGTTGCTGTTTTAAAATAGGCTGAAAAACCTCTTATAAAAACTGAAGATTTTAAACATATTATTACAATTCAGCTCTCCACTCATTCCCTTTAACTAAATACCATCTCACTCACTTCAAGGTCGTTACAGAATATTTTCACTTTATTTTCCTCTATGAATTATGGGTATCTATATTTTAGCTTAAGCAAGAATACATAATTTGGCCTTAAATATCCATTTCATGGCTTCTCAAGAAGCATTTGAAGCCAAAAATCTTTTTGGTCGCAGTGGTACACGTACTCCACGTTTACAAGCGCCAACAGCGCGAAACGCGTTCGTGGATGGCTTTTCTTGATTTATCAATAAATTGGGTTGGCCAAATATCAGGGAACAGGCTAAATCAATGTTTAGTTGATTTCTGTTCCACTTAATGGCGCTCTGCCTTCTGTAAAGCACATGTGCTCCTGGTCAGGATATGCCTTTTTTATTTTTAATATTTATATATTTATTCATATTTTGAAATATATATAATTCGTAATAAATCGTATTTTAGATTTGATGTTGGAAAGGGTTTTAGTCAGAACAAAATAAGTCCAATATTTCGAAAGGCCGAACGTCTTTTTTTCTGGGGTCGGATTCTATGAATTGTATGTTGTCTTTAGGGCTCTCTATTTATTTTTTACAAAGTAAAAAGTTTCCATCTCACATAAACCTATTCCATGTCTAAACTTAAAATGGAACACATCATGAATATCATACACCCGCAACTTTAAGTTGATCAATAATATAGCATATAGATTTGTGTGATTGAAATTGTTTATTTTGTGAAAATATTAAACGTCATATATATATATGAATAAATAAAGGGAAAATAGAAAAGGTCAAGTGTTGATATTAAACACAAAAAAAGGCATATCCTGACAGCTTACGTGAGTATTTTAGTTGGCAGATCGCCATGGAATGCGTACACGTTGTTAACTTTTCGTGATTTATCAAGAAATCGGTTTAGCCGAATATCATGGAACAAGTTAAATCAACGTTCAGTTTATTTATGTTCCACTAGATGGCGCTCTGCCATCTAAAATGTTCATGTAAGCGGTCAGGATATGCAATTTTTGTTTTAAATATTTAAACATATATATACACACACACATGGACAAATCTTAAGGAAGTAGTACATTTTAGCATATATATCAGGATTCAGACAATAACTCTGAAACATATGACAGTGACCTTTATTGAAGATAGACGAGAGGTAAACTAATGTGAAAAAATATTGCCACTGCCTCCTTAGAAAAAAAAACAGACGACCGGCGAAATAAAGACTTTCCAATTCATTAAGTTTTATCCATGAGTATATATTATATATATATGGTAATTTAAACCAACAACCCCATACTGTGTATATAACTTATAATAAGATTGTCATGTTGTATATAGAAACACATCTATAAATAATTATGCGCATGATTAATCTGTCATTGCATCGCCATATGTAATGTAATTTGTACCAAGTGGATAAATAAATAAAATCTGTAATACATTTAAGAGTTGAGCTAAAGCAGAGATCGAGCATAGTATTGCCAAAACAACAAAGTCTAAAGATGGAAGTCATAAATCAGGTCGATTTACAATTCCCACAAACAAGGCCACCCACACTGTCACATGTGGTGGAATGCAGAGACCCCTCTCACACCTGGACATGCCAAGGCCCCCCTTTCTCAGAAACGCCCCTGTCACATATGGTCGCCCCGTCTTTAACCTATAAATACATCACCTTACAGTGGCTTGACAGTTCAGTACAGTTCAGTTTAGTTTAGTTCACCCTTAGTGCAAGCCGCGTCGGTCGTATGTTATGTCGATCTCATCCAACATGTAGTTAGGAAGAACTCGTCTATCTCCATCTTTTCGCTCCCGGCTCAACTTTTATCTGTTTACGGAACTTTCTTAGTGCAACTGTGTCTTCGTTTTTTGTGTATGGATATCCCCAAGATTTTCCACTCTGCCTCGACCACGACTGCCTGTATTTTGTGAGAATTTTTAAAGGTCTTCCAAGGTGCAGAGAGGTACTGGAAAACTCTACATCCTGACTGTTCCTCTTGGTCAACACAGTACAACAAGAGCTACCAGGACTTCAACATTATTTCAGTAGTCGACAGGATATTCTATAAGTCGACAAACACCAAACTTCAAATTACATTACATATATATATATTATAATAAATTTGATATGCTAGAGAATTATTTGCTGGTTCTTTTTAGTACTGCAGTCGTGGCAAAAATCTTTAAAGTATATCAAAAATTGCTTTAATTGAGCTAAAGGAATATATAAAAAAAATGATAAAAGTATTGCCTGGCTTAAGGCGTAAGAATAAAAATATAAAAGACTTAATTACATAATTTACAAGAGGTTTGAGCCGGCCATCAGGAAACAACAACAATAGGTTATATAAGGGAAAGCGCGACCTCTGGCGGTCGATTTAACAGAATATTTTAATCTATGAAATTATAATTTTGAAATAAAATAATTTTCTATAACATATATATATTAAAAATAAGGAAGGCATCTCCTGACCACGAGAACATGTGCTTTTTAGATGGCAGAGCGCCATCTAGTGGAGCAAAAATAAACTAAACGTTTATTTAGCTTGCTCCGTGATATAAAATATTAGTTTATTTTTGCTACACTAGATGGCGCTCTGCCATCTAAAAAGCACATGTGCTCGTGGTCAGGAGATGCCTTCTTTATTTTTGATATCAACACCTGACCCACTTATCTTTTATTTTTTCTATTGTTTTTTCATATATATATATAGATGGAAATTTTGCAGGAAGGAAATTAATCTGAAGAGACAAGGGTCGCCTCTCCCGTCAATTGCCAAAGCTGGTGTTGTGGCTTTGTCACCGACCCGAGGTCGCTAGTTGCGGCAACGGTCAATAGATGGCGTCTGGTTTCAGACGTCTGTTTTGACGGGAGAGGCTACCCTTGTCTCTTTATATATATATATCGCATTTAGCTCTCGTGCTCTCTCTCTCTCTATCTCTCTGTGTTAATAGGTTTTCAATTAGGAAAAGAACTAACATTTATGTGTTTTCAGATCTGCTACGTCCGTGCGCTGTATGACACTTTAACAAGGGAGTTAACCTTTATGTATAACTCCTGTCTTCTACTGGACACCGCCTCTTATAACTACGATGTCACATCAAGTAAACTTATTTGATTTAAATATGTGTGTGTATCTACATTTTATATATATTTGTAATATATGTCATCTTTACCGTATTGCTAATATATTTGCTAATTTTTTTGAAAAATAAAAAGAAGCTTTTTCATCTATTCTGTGTGCACATTCCTTTGATTTATTATTTACACCATTATTTTTATGAATCAATAACGCGTCATCTATATCGGTAATAAAAACATTAAGGCACGAATGTTTCTTTTATACATAAATTAAACAAGTATTTTTATATTATGAAATAAATAAAGCTTTCAAGGCTATGTTTCTTGTACTTTTTTATTTTCAATCTTTCAGACTTGTCAGTCCTCCAACAGGAGTATCACGTTATAAATTAATGATAATTACTATTTTATATACACATTATTATTTATATTAAAAATGGCATATCCTGACCAGGAGCACATGTGCTTTACAAAAGGCAGAGCGCCATCTGGTGGAACAGAAATCAACTAATCATTGATTTCTGTTCCACCAGAAGGCGCTCTGCCTTCTGTAAAGCACATGTGCTCCTGGTCAGGATATGCCATTTTTAATATTGATTTCAACACCTGATCTTTTTATCTTTTATTTTTTTCTTTCGTTTTTTCATTATTATTCATATATATTTTTTTAAATTGATATTGAGAGGGAGAGAAAATATATTACCTTCTTTGTGTGTTAAGTATTTTTTATAATAAATAAAATAAATATGAAGAAATTAAAACAACGAGTATGACAAACAATCATGGTTAATGAATGATAAAATATAATTAATTTCTATAGAGAGGCATTCCTTAACAGACATCTAATATTTCTAACACAAACTGCTGCTGATCACGCTCTAGCGTGTGATTTGAGGCCTTCAATAAGGAGCCAATCACGTCCTCGCTTGTGAAGGACGAAGTCAATTAATCTCTCAGTTTCAATTATCATATAGAGATGCCAAATATGGTCTTGGCGTAAAATTGTACCAATTCGTTTCAAAACTACGTCGTTTTATTAGTTACCCATTTAAAAATCATGTCAAAATAAGTAGGTCGGTACCTTATATAAAATTTATTTATTTTTCCTTAACTTAATTATTCACATAGTTTACAATCTGGCATTGAAAGTGTAATAAATTTGTTATTCGAGAAAAGAACGCTTTCTACAGCTTGCTTGTTATTGCATTTATATCACATCAATTCTAAGTTAACATTTGAATGCAACATCACACTCCATAAATGTCGACCATTAAAATAAGGATAACTAATGTTTGTCATCGTAAATTTTCATGTGAATAAAAAGCTAGATAGTTTGGCCATCTGCGCTTCAAGAACTTGGGTTATGTGTATATATCTCTCTCACTCTAAAATATATTTGAATATCACATTCAACATGTTTCATGCCACATGCTAATTTATCCCATCTATTAATTAGTCATCCAGTTTATCTCACAATGCGTAATAAAAAGTCAACAACAACAAAAACCTTTATTAAGACACTATTGTCTTACAAGGGGATTCCCCTAAATGGTTATATATGTACATGAGTGAGGAAGAAAAGCAATTTTGAGGAGAGGGGGAGCAACCAGTCGTTGTCTGTGGAGTTGAGCATTTCTTCCCTCATTTTATCAATCGCCTTGAAAATTTTTAAATATTTATAAACAAATGTCCAGCAGGAAGGTTGTAAATATTTTATATACATGTTGTTCATTGTAGTGAGTTAGCCCCGAAATTTCGCGAATTAATGTGTAATAAAAAGTTTCTAAATCAATTTTTAAAATGGTCATATTTTAGAGAAATAAATCTTTACAAAAACAGACTCAGTTTCTGAAATAATGAGGTTTTAATACAAAAATATGATATAATACATATTCATCAATGCTTTTATAATTTAACTAAATTAATAACCAATCCAGGGCCAGGTTTTAACCACTACTTATTTCTCAAGCTTACGGCCAAATATGTCCTTCAACAAGAGACCTAGAATTATCACTTCCAGCTAATTATATAGCCAATATATAATCGGCTAGAGAAGTTGTACTTCTAGTTCTCCTTTGAGGGACATATAGACCCGAAAGCTGGAGAAATATAAAAGAGTGGTTAAAACTTAGCCCTGGATTGGTTATTAATTTAGTTTAAAATATAATATTTTGAAAAAATTTTCAAAATGAGCATGCCAATCATTATTTAAAATGATATTCAATATAAACAAAGCATATAAATTCAAAGATGATCTGCGCTCCTGGAGTTCACAATGTCAACTATATACCTGGACCTTTAAAATATAATTAAAGATGACTAGGTCTCTCTCTCTCTTCCTAATCATATTAATATGCTTAAAGTATTAACTATTTTACATATTCCACTGTATGTAAATAGGTTCAACTATATAGTAATAACTATCTGTAAACACCTTTAAAGATAATGACGTTCTACACATTGAAAGTTTGGAAAAGATAAATTTATTTGAAAGGATTTTTGATAAACTAGCTATGTTTTTATAATTTTGAATATTCGCTCTTTTCTAAAATCATAAAAATCTCTGAGTACACAAATGTGTTTTATGGAATTAAAATTCACCTTTCCCGTCAAAATAGACTTTAAAAACTTTGCGTCATCTTTCTACTGTCTCTGAAAATTAGCAGAATCAGGTCGATGAAAACATCAACTTTGGCTAATTTCGCACGCCTACCTGTAGACCATGGTTTCGGGCTAATGAACCTCGTCAGTCCATGGATGGACTTGGATGTCATGAGATCCGTAACATTTTCACGAAATCTTCAGAACTTTCCAAAGAAATGTTTATCTGGCAGTGTTTTTACGGGTGATAATTTGATAGGAAAGATGTGACCTTTCTTTTTATAGATATTACACTATACTTTGATTTTAATCAAAAGGCCGAGATTCGATTTCTTTTTATAGATGAATTTCTTTCCGACAAAAAAGGCCATTGATAATATATAAAACTCGCATTAATTTTCTTAGAACAAATACAATTCATGTGGAAAATTGTACAAAAGTGAATTTTTACTTGTGTGTAGAAATGTCGGGTAATAGTTTCACAAAACACTGAAGCGAGTTCGGTAGAAGAATTCGCTATGATGATTCTTTGTGGGCTGCTGCAAGGATTTAAATAAGATCACTAAATAGCATAAAGGAGAGGGTAAAAGTCTCCTTCTAACTAACTTTATTTAATACATCTTAAGAGGACAGAGGAAAACACCCAACTGGTCGGTATCAGACCAAGCCGTGTTCTATTAGTTCTTTGTTGGCGGCTGGCGCCGCCGGGCATGTTTGTTTACAGTCGTCACCTGAGCCGTCTGGACGGCGTCCGGAATAAAGGATCTCCAATATTCAACATACTCCCACCTGTTTTTCTCTAGGCACACACAGAAAAACAATAATAATCGTCCAATCGGTTGGGTATACAAATGGTTCTTCCCGATCTAGTCTGTATTTTTGCAGTTTTCTCTTTATCGTTCAGCAAACGCGAAGAAGCTGCTGTTGATGATATTTCCAAGAGATATATTTTCTGAATAGGTCTTTGGAAGGTTCCTACTGCGGTTTTCACCTTCACTAATCTATTCACTCCATCTCTTCCAAATAATATCTCCTCGATCACTGCTAATGGCCAGAAGTTACGCTTTTTATTGTCCATACCAACAAGGACAACATCCCCAGCCTGGAGTTTTGGATTGTAAATGCGTCTGTTTCTCTGGACCAGGAGGGACAAATATTCCTTCCTGAATCGTGATTTCAACTCCTCCCTCAGCTTGCTCAAATAGCGCAGTTTCTGTGTCGTTGGATTAGATCCCATATTCTGGCACTCGGGAAACTCGACATCTGTCTGTTCTTGTAAAAACACGGAAGGTGATATTGACACAAGATCATTCGGATCGTCCCTGACATAAGTCATGGACCTTCCATTCATCACTGCCTCTGTATGACACAGCAGGGTCATCAATTGGTGATATGTTAATGTTGATGTTCCGAGCATTCTTTTCACACAGATTTCTTCTTCATTCAGGTCTTTATACCTGGAAGGCCAAAATTCTTCGGAGAGTTTTAACCAGGAAGGGCCCTCCCACCATCTAGACTGTAACAGTCGGGAGAGGCTGCATCCTCTGGAGGGTAAATCAGCTGGATTGCACTCGCTAGGAACATATCTCCAATTTCCAGGATCACTAAGTCTGCATATCTCCTTCACGCGATTCCCGACAAAGGTACCCAACTGGTTATCGCGCTTTATCCAAACCTTTTGCAATATAATTTTAGGCTTTATTAATATTGGGTTCAGAAATCCAATAGGGTCATATATCTGAGTTAAGCAGGACAGGATACTCCTTTTGGTTATCTTGGGGGGTATGGCTACGGGAATTTCACATGACAAACAATCTTCCCTTTTATCCCAATATATACCAAGCACTTTAGATATCTCTGCTATTTCAAAGGGGTAAGTATCGGAGGCCACGTCCAGGCTATGCTCCCAACGGCTTAGCTCCAACCTAGCATTATCCATGATGGACGTTGCGGTCAATTTGAGATCCTGTAACTCTTCAAAAGAGTTCACGCTTGTGACTAAATTGTCCACATAAAAGGATTTCTGCAACCTCTGAGCTAACGGTTTATGTTCAGGTCGAACATTAGACAGGTGGTATTCGATTGCTGCCCCCAAAATGAAAGAACTACAGTTAACACCGAAAACGACACGTCTATGTCGGAATACTTCTGTCTTTTCTCTATTTTGGGAATACCACAGAAAACGTAGGTAATCTCTGTCCCTTTCATTCACCTCAATCTGAAGAAACGCTTTCTTAATGTCTGCCACGACACCAAACTTGTCATTTCTAAACTTTAGCATAAGGTTGGGAATCATCTCTATGAGGTTAGGTCCTTTTTCAAGACAGTCATTTAAAGATGGAGATCTATAGACCTTGCTAGAAGCATCAAAGACAGGCCTGATAGGCGTAGTCCCACTGGAGAGTTTCACCACAGGACGATGAGGCAGGTAGAAGGCCTCAGCGTCGTGTTGTTCAGCTGGAACTTTCTCAATTATCCCATCATCCAACCAGCCTCGGAAAATATCATTATAGTTCTCATAAAGATTCAAAGAGATTAATTTCTTAGTCGTCTGTTCTAATCTCTTCATAGCAACCTCCCTGTTGTCCGCGATTTTAGCTTTCTCTACAGTCCACGGGAAGGAAACAACATATCTTCCAGAAACAGAATGTTGGACTGTTTTTAGAAAATGTCGACGCGCCAGTGCGTCTCTCTGATCTCTCTGTTTAACCTCAATAGGATCCATAATGCCAAGAACATCGAGATTCCACAGATTGGTTATACTGCTCTCCGAAATTGTCATCGTTGTAACATGATGAGCGAGTGAAACGTCACTACCTGGCTGACATTCTCCCATTAAAGTCCATCCAAAACGCGTCTGCGACGCAGTCAAGCCATTTGACAACACACAAGATTTCATCATGAAAATAGATCCCAATACATCGCATCCTAGAAGTATTTCAATTTCCATGTCATCCTTTCCAATATCAGGAACCCAGATTCTGCGGGCTTTGAGTTCTTTGAACCATGGCCCGCGGCTCAATCTTGGTAGGTTACCACAGATTTTTTGTTGGTCAAGAAGCTTCGCTACCATCTTAAAATTCCCCGATGCATGACCCAAATTGACTCTGTATTCTTGGTGGACACTTTCACTAGTATGACCTCCAAACACCACATGTTTAAGTGATTCCTGGCCAATGGGAGATAGTCCGAGATCCTGGGCAGTTTTAGACAAAATATAGGATCGTTGGGAACCTGTGTCAAGGAGGGCACGCACTACTTTCGCCGAAGTCGCACCTTCGACCTTAATCTTCAGAGTCTGTAGCAAAATCAGAGACGAAGCGCTAAGACCGGAGAATGAAACTCCGTTTTCAACTGTAGGAGAAACGTCACAGTCTCCCACCTGTTCCTTGTCTTCGTCCGCTGACTCTCGTCCAGGAGCATTAAGAGGGCATAAAATATCAAGGTGTTTCTTCTTACATCGAATACATTCAGTTATGCGCCTTCTACAATTAGAAGAGATATGACCTGGTTGGAGGCGGGAGAAACAACATTTAGCATTTTTAATACGCTCTCTTCTTTCTTTAATGCTCATTCTGCGCGCAGCAAGACATTCTGTGTTTTTATTATCTTTATTACAAAAGATGCAATTCTAGGCACGTCCAGCAAATAGTCCAGAGGCCGTAGGTATCTTAGCAGGATGTGATTGTCTGCCCACGTTTCTATCCTGTTTCAGAGATCTAAGTCCAAACTTGGATCCAGCTAAGGCTCTGTCTTGTTCTGCTGCAGCTTCCTTTTGGAGAAACTCCATAATTAGGTCAACTCTAGTTTGAGTCGAATCATTAGCATCAATCTTGACATCATGGAGGGGGCTTCTTTGCCAAGCCTTCATGAGTTCCTCTGAGAGACATGCCTCAATCATTGGAAATATAAATACAGACATCTGTCTGGCCTCAATCTTTAAGGATTCCAATGCTCTCAAATGAGTCACCAACTCATCATAAAATGAAGTCACCTTCAACTGTTGTTTGGAGGAGCAATCGAGCATAAGGCGGATAAGGTCCCTGACATAGACTTGTTGCAACAGTTCAGGCCTTCCAAATCTTTCTGTCAAAGTTTCTATAACTTTGGGGTAATTCTCGGCAGTCAGGGGGTAACTATCAACCAGTTTGCTAGCTCTGGTTCCTGGCGACATAGATTGCGCAAGATATTGAAACTTGTCGCTGTCTTCTAAAGTAGGATCGACGTGTATCTTGTTGAACTGTGCCCACCATCCCAACCAATCTTTTATTTCTCCTGTAAACTTCTTTAATTCTATCTTGGGTAGTTTTACAGTTCTATGGTGTGAGCTGGAGGCGAAGCTCACTTCACTGGTCGTGGGACTGGATGCAGTGATCCTGGGTTCAACAAGAGCGAGACATTTTTTATAGATCCTCTTATATCTCTGGGTATATTGCAAGGCTTCCTCATCGTCTTGCTCTAGTTCCTCTTCGCTAACGTCTGAAGTTAGCATGAAGTCTCTTATCTTGCTTTGGATCACAAGAAGCTCACTGTGAGTTTCTTCAATGATCTCTCTATTATATTCAATGTCCTCTACAGGTATCGGTGGAGTACCTGACAGAAACTCTTCTGTCGTCTTCAAGATGCGAGTTAGTCGCTTTCTAAGTAAATTTCTATGTCTTTTTAAAATTTCCATTTTTCAAAAAACACTATAAACAGAAGGTAAAACAAAAGGTACTTATCTTAAGTCTTGAACTTGTACTCCGCCGTTAATCCATTTGATCTTGCCTTGTCAGAAGCCCACCCGCGGGGACGCCACTTTTGTGTAGAAATGTCGGGTAATAGTTTCACAAAACACTGAAGCGAGTTCGGTAGAAGAATTCGCTGTGATGATTCTTTGTGGGCTGTTGCAAGGATTTAAATAAGATCACTAAATAGCATAAAGGAGAGGATAAAAGTCTCCTTCTAACTAACTTTATTTAATACATCTTAAGAGGACAGAGGAAAACACCCAACTGGTCGGTATCAGACCAAGCCGTGTTCTATTAGTTCTTTGTTGGCGGCTGGCGCCGCCGGGCATGTTTGTTTACAGTCGTCACCTGAGCCGTCTGGACGGCGTCCGGAATAAAGGATCTCCAATATTCCACAACTTGGATCAGGTGGATAAATTTTGAAAAAAGGCAGTTCCTGATCGTGACAAGCCTGACGAGGGCAAACAGCCCGAAACGCGTACGTGGTTAGCTTGTCTTTATTAATCAAGAAACAGTATTTGGCCAATTCTAGAACAATTAAAAATCAACGATTAGTTGATATTTATTCTGATAGATGGCGCATGCCATCAGCAACTTTTAGTTGCACGATCAGGAACTGCCCTTTTTCTAAAATAACAATTCAGTTTATTCAAAATCAGCCTACTCTCATCTTTTTCAAACACATATTTTAGACATATGAACCAATTCGCTTCGTTTATGAGGATTAATCTGCTCCAATGTTGAGAGTTGGTTTAGATATTTGAATATTGTATCGAGAGAGTACACTTTGAACAAAACAGAATTGTGATTGAACTAATCTAAAATTGCTTGAATATTGTTTCACTCCTGTTAAGAATAACATATAATCAATATGCTTCGTCTAAATGCGTCTAAATATCGTCTAGATTGAGTAGTTTTCTTATTGCTGTTTCTTTTAATTATTGTTTGCTCTCTATCTAGCTTATATCACCAGTTTTATCTTATCCTCCAATATTTCTCTTTTGATTAGACTTGGATAGATTTCAGGGAAACCTATTTCTTCTGAAAGAAATAAAAAAAAGATAAGAATTATTTTAAAATAGAATAAAAATAAGATTAAAATATTTTTAAAACTAAGTACAAGAAAATCAATGCTGAAACAACAGACATTAAAATTAAAATACTAGCAATTTTACAAGTCAATAGTTTTAATTTCTCTTTTATTATAATAGATTTTATCTTGTATCTTAATTTTCATCTCTTTGCGCTAATTTTCATTTTGACATTAATCCTTTGCCTGAGAATGAAGGAATTCCCTTGAAAGCTACCAAATGTAATAAAGGAAATTCTAGGGAGATAGTGAGATTGGGATTCGCTGTAATTAATATGGCCTTCAGCTCGATTACTGGACATCTATTGTGTTCAGAGAGATTGAGACTACCTTATTGCATCGTTCATAAAAGGTTATATAAGTTTGAATAGAAGGTAAATATATATGTTTGAATCATATTTAATAATAATATATGTGAAACAAATATAAATTATATATATTTACACACTCATATAATAGTTAAATATACAAATAGAGAGAGAGATTGATATTGAAACTGATTTATTACAATGTTCATATAAGATTATATAAGGTTAAATACAGAATAAATATAAATAAATAAGATTATATAATGATAAATATAGGAAAAATATATAAATAGATAAAGATAATTGATAAATATACATTATATATATAAAAATATATATATACAAGGTCTTCATTGGTGGCGCCCACCGCGGGAAAGACTCCGCCACCAATGGACTGCGAGAGTTCTTGATAGAGATAGAGAGAGAGATTGAGATTGAAACTACTTTATCACAACGCCCATATATGATTATATTCGGTTTAATACAAAGTTTTGAATAAATATTATCATATAATGATATAAATATATGAATAAAATATAAGAAAATATAAAAATAAGAGAGAGACATATTATTTTGATAAATATATCATAGACACACTCTAGCTATATGGTCTCTAATTGCACAATAAGTATTTGATAGAGGAGTTTGACTTATAAAATATTCCAATTTTTTGCCGAAGAGGTATTTTTTATCTTGACTTAGCGATAACTTGTGATAAACGCAGGAAGAAAAGCCAGATACTATCTAGGAAATGATGTACATGCAGATAGAATCTATTATGACGCTAGGAGAGAGGCTGTGAATTAAAAAAAAAGTGAAGGCAGCGTAAAAAACAGACTATTATTATTTTTTTGTAGCGAGAAGACGCACGCGACAACATTCCAACACGAAATGTTCCTGTGTAAATAAAAAAAACTCTCTATACATAATTTTACTCTTCTGGTTTTCCTTTGGATTAATTCTCCACTATTTTGGATGTGAGTGATGATAAAAATGATGAAACTATGTATGGACCAAGAAATGGTCGACAGAACAAGTAGAGGTGACTGTTAAGTTAACGTTTAAGAGACTCAAAAGAAGGTGTATATAAAAATGTTGATTTTAGTGTCCATAATGTCGAGGTCAAATTTTTGTGACTATATGGACAAATATCCTTCAACTTGATCTGTTGGTGATCAGCACTCGCAGCTCATCTAGGGATCTTCCGGTAGCTTCCTTGATAAACCAGCGTATTGGACGTCTTCCTCTCTTTCTTCTTCCTTCAATATTTTCCACAACATCTTTTATAATCAATTTTTCTTTCATTATGTGTCCGATTGTAGGTCTGATTTTGTTTGCATACTGGGATTCATTATTCAGGGTTTATTCAGGGCATTCAGGGTTATACCGGGATTAATATTATTGTGTGTGATGATTAAAACATTTGTATTTTTCTCTATCCTCAAGGCACTATAACTAGTTTTCTCAATGTTCACACATTTCAAAAGATTCGATTATATAGAAAATATCAAAGTAATAACTAGAGACAGCAACGAGACAAAGTGGAAAAGCGTAATACCTATAGTTTTAAAATATATATTATAGCACAGCTCTCTTACCTTCATAGAGAACTTTATCAAAAAGACAGTCTAGGAACATAATAGGAATATTAACAATAGCAACCCAAGATCTTTAATAGTTCAACACATAAAAGAAGCAGGCCATACATTTAACTTATCTCAACCCATATTGTATTATGACAATATCCATTGTAAATACCAAAGACTTATAATAAAATCTATGATAACAAACAGCAAAAAAGCATAAACAGATGTATTGAAATATCATAAATATACGAAGCAATATAGACAAATACTACCCCATAGATGTAGGCAGTCTTCTATATATACCACAATAGTTCACGAATTTATTAAATTTAATTTGAAGTCTAGAGATATCGTTCAACCAGAACGCATCATCCACCATGCACGTATATTTTCAAAAATGTGTTTTTACACACAAAGAATTTAATATATTTTTTCTCTCTCCCTTTCAATATCATAAATATTTAAAATATTTGAATAATAATTTGTATATAAAAATAGTATTTATCATTAATTTATTACCATGATACTCCTGTTGAAGGACTGACAAGTCCGAAAGCTTGAAAATAAAAAAGTTGAACAAGAAACTTAGCCCTGGAAGCTTTATTTGATTCATAACAGTATAAAGTACCACGGCAGTGGATGAATGAGTCCGTAGTGCCCCCAATAACAAAAAAACCTCCCAATAACAACGTAACTGAGAACAACCAGTTGAATCTAGGAATAATTAATGGATTACAAGATATCAGCTCACGAGTTTACGCTTATTTTGGAAACAGATATTCAGACAACTCTCTCACATCATAGCTTTGGCTTAGAACTATACCCTCTTAAAACAGAGTAATACATCTTATATTTAAAAATAAAAGAAAAAAAAAACAGTGAAATATTTCCCCAAGAAAAAAACATTTTTTCATTCGATTTGAAAAAGAGCTAATAGGTTTGAAGGCTTACGGGAGGATTTTAAGGGTATTTAGAATAAAGTCAATCAATATTACCAAAACATCTTTAATCATCAAAAATAATTTTAAAGATTTTGAGTGCGATGGCTTTATGCTTCTGCTTATGTTTTGAAAACCAATTTTCCAAAGATATTTTGTAACAACCTCTTAGGAAGACCCGTTAAGCTTGAATGTTTGTGAGGGATCATAACCTTGTTGATGAGAGAAGTGAATACTAATTACTTATTATCTCATGTTCATTATAAATTCCAAAGAGGCATTATAACTTCATAGTTCAGAATTGAGAGCAAAAAATCGTCAATTTATCTAGAAATTACGCCAATAATGACATAGGCAAATATCGAACGACGTTTGCCAATTTTTACCGCAAATGTTTCTTTTTTCCCATCATCCCTGGACACTTTTATTTTTCCGTTCATCATTACTCTTCACAATTCATCCTTTCATACTTCATCCCTAAGGATAGAAATAGTCTTTATTTCTCTCAAAATGAATTACGATTTTTCTTTCTCTAAATAGAAACATTTGCAGTGAAACTTATCAAACGTCGTTCTATAATCATAAGCCGCATTATATTGTATTACTAGCGGATGTACCCGGCTTCGCCCAGGTTTTTCTCGAGGGAATGTTAGTAGTCTAGTAATAAGCAAATATACTACACCCAAAAACTATCAGAGAAAAGAGAAACCACGGAAGGTGAACAGAAAAATGCTTACAATGGATGTATATGTTTACAATATCAAGTTAAATAAAAACAAAGATAAAATTTGCATATGTTGGTCACTATAAATTTGTATATTTGTTAGGCGAAATTAGAAACATGATAATTATCTTAAAATTGCTTGTATTGAATATTTTTAGATTGAGATTATTAGCTAGTATGTAAAAAAATTAACTCTGTTGAAATTTAATTTTGTATTTATATATAAATAAAATTAACTCTGTTGATTTTTTTTTATTTAATCGATAACAGCGAAGTTACGCATGTTAATGTTAGGAAATATATTTTGATGTTAAGCAAAACCTGCTCCATCTCGTTTTACATAAATGTTGAAAATTTGGTTGAAATTGATGCATTGTAACGAAAGTGTTTAGTGATGTCCACTTATGAAATTTCCATTTTATTAATATAGATAGGTAAATATCGCTTCTACTCAATAAGATTTTTCACTGGTGTTATAACGACAGACAATTCTTCAGTTTTATATTATGAATTCTGTTGTACCCGTACCATTTATACACCCATTTTCTTTAGGTTCAAGTTTTAAAATATTTTCCATACTAAACTTCCCACATATTTCACCGTACTAAAAAACCTATAGATTCTTTTTTATATTACATCAAAACTATCGTATATTAAAATCTTTTTTACACACACACACAAATTTAAATATATTTATTTTTTACATATTATGTTCTCAGAAATATATAAAATGGTTAAACATAAGAGACTGAAAATTGTGTTTAATCACTATTTTTAAAACTATATCAGTATGGAACAAACTACTTATTTATAGATTGTTTAGAAATTATCATGTAAAATATGTTTGTTTTTTTCTTATTTATGAGTATTCAAATTTTGTAGAATATAACTATGTCAATTTTATATTTATAATATTGTGTATCTTTTATTGTTTTCCAACTTTCAAAGATTATTTTCAGAAGGTAAATAACACGTAAACATATTTACAAAAGTTTGAAGAAATAGATCCACATTTAAAATAGAAGCTCCAAACATCCGTGTGGCGTACAGTATATAAACAGATATAGCCAGCACTGGGTGTGTAGATACTCCAAGATGTCAGTCACCTATCTGGTCTTCCTTCTCTGCTCTTCAGTTCTTGTAGCCAACGCTGAATCATGGAAAGAATTAAAAGACCAAGCTCTCATCCAAAAACTCTCCAATTTAGCAAGCCAAGGTCGATACATTGAGAAAACTCTTCTTGCTCAATCAGCCGAGGTAAGTTGAGCCCTCATTTCTTTTTTGATTTGTAGAGTTAAAATTTATATTATTTGCTAAAGAGAGAAATGGTGTGTTAATTCAGAAATTTTGCATTTTTGTCAATCAAACAACAATCAGATATTTTGTACTCTATTTTTACTTTTTTATTAAATAATCGATTACAAATAAAAATGTATCTTTTATTCTAATAAAACTATTTTTAAATGAATAAAATAAACGTTCTCAATATTTTTTTTTATAAAGATTGATGCTACTTTTAATCTCTTCATTAATATATTTCTAGATATGTTATTTATAAAAGATTGTTCGAATCTGCAAATGACTTTTCTTAAACTAAGAATTAAATCTCTAGAGAATATAAATATGGATATAGTTACATAAATTATATAGAAACTTAATATATATATTATTATTTTGAAAATAGAGCAATCCATAGATAAATCTTTAATTAAAAAGGCATATATTGGATCAAAATATCATTTATTTTACCAATATTTCAGTTGGCTGAACGCCAACCTTTATCAAGGTGTTATAACATTTTAAAGTGTGTTATAACACCTTGATAAAGGTTGGCGTTCAGCCAACTGAAATATTGGTAAAATAAATGATATTTTGATCCAATATATGCCTTTTTAATTAAATATATTATTATATATAAAAAAAAAGATATTTCTGTTTGATTTTATTGAGTACATTGATATTGGTATGCAGTCGTGGCAAAAATCTTGAAAGTATAACGGTTTGAGCTGGCCATTAGGAAACAAAAACAATAGGTTATATAAAGGGAAAGCGCGATCTCTCTGGCGGTCTAATTAACAGAATATTTGAATCTATGAAATATAATATTAAATAAAATAATATTTTTATAACATATATATAATAAAGATTCAACCCTGCTTTTATATTTTAACTGAATCAATAAGGTATCTGAGGCTCAGCGTCTTTTGGTAATTATTTTATTTCTCGAGCTTTCGGACTAACACGGAGACACCAGAAGTACCACTTCTATCTAAGACGTGTTATAATTAGATAGAAGTACCATTTCTGGTGTCTCCTTGTTGGAGGGCATGTTAGCACTTAAGCTCGAGAAATAAAAAAATTATGAAAAGAAACCGAGCCCTAAATTCATTATTGATTTAGTTATAATTAATGTCCAAGAGATATAATTTATTCTCGTCAAAAGAAGTATGAAATATGTTAAGCTTGTGTTAAAATGTAAATATGCAAATTCATCCATCTATAAAAACTGTACAAAAATAAAGGTGGCAGACATCGCGGTGTGCGCTGTTCGCTTGGCATAACGGTTGCGCCTTTTCATTTGACCACGACATATATATATTATGATAAATTTGTTTGTGATATAGAATTTGCTTAGGTTGTTTAAGGATACATGAGTATACTTGTGATATTGCAGTCGTGATAATAAAAATGGTTTAAATCATTATATGTTTTAATATTGAGCTGATAGACATAATTAAGGATGAAATAATACCTTACTTAAGGCGTGAAGTGAAGAAAACAAATATTTTACATATTTACATATCTACAGAAAGATTTGAGCCGGCCAACGGGAAACAACAACAATGAGTTTTATATCGGGAAAGCCGCGACATCTTGCGGTCGACTTCATAGAGTAGTTTGTTCTATAAATGATAATTTTGACATAAAATAACATTATATATATATTATAAATTAAAATATTTTTGGCCTGATTTTTAGAATATTAGAGTTATAGAATTATTAGCTATTGCTTGATTTTGGTATCCATGAGTATATTACGGTATTGTTCTGCAGTCGTGGCAATAATAATAGTCTTGATCAGAGATTGCTTTAATTGAGCTAAGGAATATGCATAAAAAACAATTTGATAAAAGTAATGCCTGGCTTAAGGCGTAAGAATCTAAAAAATGAAAAACTTATTTACATTATGTACAAAAGATTTGAGCCGGCCATCGGGAAACAACAACAATGAGTTTTTATAGGGAAAGCGTGACCTCTGGTGGTCGATTTAACAGTATTTGAATCTATTAAATATAAATAAAATTAAATAATATTTTAATATAACATATATATAAATATTCTTATATAATCTACATATCTATTATATTATTATTTCAAACAAATTGTGTGAATCTAACATTTTGATATTTTCCAGGTAATCGGCAGTCCTAATCAAATAAGATTGATACTGCTGTTATCCAACCCAACAGGACCTTATAAAACAGAGGTAAAATATATATTTTGAGCATCATCTGAAGTATTTATTTTTAAAATTTAGTTATTCCAATATTAGAAGTCAGTCTAGTGATTTTACTAATTTTTGGATCAGAGTCCATAGCTACTAGGTACGTCCTCTCTCTATGTTACCTTCAACACCATCATTTTAGCATAATGGAACTCCACCTTTACCGGTCCCAAGCCCGGATTAAAAAGGAGGAGGGGAGCAGTAACAAGCTCACTAAAAAACCTAGGCTCAGCTGGCCTGGCTGATAGTACCCTGTAAGGGCTCCTAATCCAGGGATACAGGATGAGCAGCGTTTGTACTCCATGTTAGGAGCGGCTGCACATGGCATCTGTTCCTCATGTCAGAGGCGGCCATTTCTTTTGGAGCTAAGTCGGCCTGCCACTGAGTAGTGCTCCCAGTCTTAATGACAAAGGCAGACGCATTCTATTTCACCCAACCATGATAGATAAGAAAGAAGATTTTAGCATAATTTTATTCTAGCGTTCCTTTCTGATAATATTTTGATATTTCAAATATACGCGATAATAAAAAGAGTCATTAATTCTTACTCCATAAATAACAATGAGTGGATATAAATTCCAAATAATATTTCAAGTGCCCCTGTGTATCGAACAATATAAGGTTGCTGTTTTAAAATAAGCTGAAAAACCTCCTATAAAAACTAAATATTTCAAAAATATTATTACAATTCAGTTCTCCACTCTCCACTCATTCCCTATAACTAAATACCATCTCACTCACTTCAATTTCGTTACAGAATATTTTCACTGTATTTTCCTCTATGAATTATGGGTATCTATATTTTAGCTTAAGCAAGAATATATAATTTGGCCTTAAATATCCATTTCATGGTTTCTCAAGAAGCATTTGGGACCAAAAATCTTTTTGGTCGCAGTGGTACACGTACTCCACGTTTAAAAGCGCCAACAGCGCGAAACGCGTTCGTGGATGGCTTTTCTTGATTTATCAATAAATTGTGTTTGCCAAATATCAGGGAACAGGCTAAATCAATGTTTAGTTGATTTCTGTTCCACTTAATGGCGCTCTGCCTTCTGTAAAGCACATGTGCTCCTGGTCAGGATATGCCTTTTTTTATTTTTAATATTTATATATTTATTCATATTTTGAAAAATATATAATTCGTAATAAATCGTATTTTATATTTGATGTTGGAAAAGGTTTTAGTCAGAACAAAATAAGTCCAATATTTCGAAAGGCCGAACGTCTTTTTTTCTGGGGTCGGATTCTATGAATTGTAAGTTGTCTTTAGGGCTCTCTATTTATTTTTTACAAAGTAAAAAGTTTCCATCTCACATAAACCTATTCCATGTCTAAACTTAAAATGGAACACATCATGAATATCATACACCCGCAACTTTAAGTTGATCAATAATATAGCATATAGATTTGTGTGATTGAAAATGTTTATTTTGTGAAAATATTAAACGTCATATATATATGAATAAATGAAGGAAAAATAGAAAAAAGGTCAAATGTCAATATTAAACACAAAAAAAGGCATATCCTGACCGTTTATATGAGCATTTTAAATGGCAGAGCGCCATGGAATGCGTACGTTGTTAACTTTTCGTGATTTATCAAGAAATCGGTTTAGCCGAATATCATGAAACAAGTTGAATCAACGCTTAGTTTAGTTTTGTTCCACTAGATGGCGCTCTGCCATCTAAAATTTTCATGTAAGCGGTCAGGATATGCAATTTTTGTTTTAAATATTTAAACATATATATACACACACATGGACAAATCTTAAGGAAGTAGTACATTTTAGCATATATATCAGGATTCAGACAATAACTCGGAAACATATGACAGTGACCTTTATTGAAGATAGACGAGAGGTAAACTAATGTGAAAAAAATTGCCACTGGCTCCTTAGAAAAAAAAACAGACGACCGGCGAAATAAAGACTTTCCAATTCATTAAGTTTTATCCATGAGTGTATATTATATATATATATATATATATATATATATATATATATTATAATAATAAATTTGATATGCTATGGAATTATTAGCTGGTTCTTTTTAGTACTAAATGGTATTGGTAATGCAGTCGTGGCAAAAATCTTTAAAGTATAATAATAAAAATAGTTTTGATCAGAAATTGCTTTAATTGAGCTAAAGGAATATATAAAAAATAAAATGATAAAAGTATTGCCTGGCTTAAGGCGTAAGAATAAAAAATATAAAAGACTTAATTACATAATTTACAAAAGGTTTGAGCCGGCCATCAGGAAACAACAACAATAGGTTATATAAAGGAAAAGCGCGACCTCTGGCGGTCGATTTAACAGAATATTTTAATCTATGAAATTATAATTTTGAAATAAAATAATTTTCTATAACATATATATATTAAAAATAAGGAAGGCATCTCCTGACAACGAGAACATGTGCTTTTTAGATGGCAGAGCGCCATCTAGTGGAGCAAAAATAAACTAAACGTTTATTTAGCTTGCTCCGTGATATAAAATATTAGTTTATTTTTGCTACACTAGATGGCGCTCTGCCATCTAAAAAGCACATGTGCTCGTGGTCAGGAGATGCCTTCTTTATTTTTAATATCAACACCTGACCCACTTATCTTTTATTTTTTCTATTGTTTTTTCATATATATATATTAGAAATAAAGAAGGCATCTCCTGACCACGAGCACATGTGCTTTATATGATTAATTTCTATAGAGAGGCATTCCTTAAAGGACATCTAATATTTCTAACACAAACTGCTGTTGATCACGCGCTAGCGTGTGATTAGAGGACTTCAATAAGGAACCAATCACGTCCTCGCTTGTGAAGGACGAAGTCAATTAATCTCTCAGTTCAAATTATCATAGAGAGATGCCAAATATGGTCTTGGCGTAAAATTATATATATAGATGGAAATTTTGCCGGAAGGAAATTAATCTAAAGAAACAAGGGCCGCCTCTCCTGTCAATTGCCAAAGCTGATGTTGTGGCTCTGTCACCGACCCAAGGTCGCTAGTTGCGACGACGGTCAATAGATGGCGTCTGGTTTCAGACGTCTGTTTTGACGGGAGAGGCTACCATTGTCTCTTTATATATATATATATATATCGCATTTAGCTCTCGTGCTCTCTCTCTGTGTTAATAGGTTTTCAATTAGGAAAAGAACTAACATTTATGTGTTTTCAGATCTGCTACGTCCGTGCGCTGTATGACACTTCAACAAGGGAGTTAACCTATATGTATAACTCCTGTCTTCTACTGGACACCGCCTCTTATAACTACGATGTCACATCAAGTAAACTTATTTGATTTAAATATGTGTGTGTATCTACATTTTATATATATTTGTAATATATGTCATCTTTACCGTATTGCTAATATATTTGCCAATTTTTTTGAAAAATAAAAAGAAGCTTTTTCATCTATTCTGTGTGCACATTCCTTTGATTTATTATTTACACCATTATTTTTATGAATCAATAACGCGTCATCTATATCGGTAATAAAAACATTAAGGCACGAATGTTTCTTTTATACATAAATTAAACAAGTATTTTTATATTATGAAATAAATAAAGCTTTCAAGGCTATGTTTCTTGTACTTTTTTATTTTCAATCTTTCAGACTTGTCAGTCCTCCAACAGGAGTATCACGTTATAAATTAATGATAATTACTATTTTTATATACACATTATTATTTATATTAAAAATGGCATATCCTGACCAGGAGCACATGTGCTTTACAAAAGGCAGAGCGCCATCTGGTGGAACAGAAATCAACTAATCATTGATTTCTGTTCCACCAGAAGGCGCTCTGCCTTCTGTAAAGCACATGTGCTCCTGGTCAGGATATGCCATTTTTAATATTGATTTCAACACCTGATCTTTTTATCTTTTATTTTTTCTTTCGTTTTTTCATTATTATTCATATATATATATATATATTTTTAATTGATATTGAGAGGGAGAGAAAATATATTACCTTCTTTGTGTGTTAAGTATTTTTTATAATAAATAAAATAAATATGAAGAAATTAAAACAACGAGTATGACAAACAATCATGGTTAATGAATGGTAAAATATAATTAATTTCTATAGAGAGGCATTCCTTAACGGACATCTAATATTTCTAACACAAACTGCTGCTGATCACGCTCTAGCGTGTGATTTGAGGCCTTCAATAAGGAGCCAATCACGTCCTCGCTTGTGAAGGACGAAGTCAATTAATCTCTCAGTTTCAATTATCATATAGAGATGCCAAATATGGTCTTGGCGTAAAATTGTACCAATTCGTTTCAAAACTACGTCGTTTTATTAGTTACCCATTTAAAAATCATGTCAAAATAAGTAGGTCGGTACCTTATATAAAATTTATTTATTTTTCCTTAACTTAATTATTCACATAGTTTACAATCTGGCATTGAAAGTGTAATAAATTTGTTATTCGAGAAAAGAACGCTTTCTACAGCTTGCTTGTTATTGCATTTATATCACATCAATTCTAAGTTAACATTTGAATGCAACATCACACTCCATAAATGTCGACCATTAAAATAAGGATAACTAATGTTTGTCATCGTAAATTTTCATGTGAATAAAAAGCTAGATAGTTTGGCCATCTGCGCTTCAAGAACTTGGGTTATGTGTATATATCTCTCTCACTCTAAAATATATTTGAATATCACATTCAACATGTTTCATGCCACATGCTAATTTATCCCATCTATTAATTAGTCATCCAGTTTATCTCACAATGCGTAATAAAAAGTCAACAACAACAAAAACCTTTATTAAGACACTATTGTCTTACAAGGGGATTCCCCTAAATGGTTATATATGTACATGAGTGAGGAAGAAAAGCAATTTTGAGGAGAGGGGGAGCAACCAGTCGTTGTCTGTGGAGTTGAGCATTTCTTCCCTCATTTTATCAATCGCCTTGAAAATTTTTAAATATTTATAAACAAATGTCCAGCAGGAAGGTTGTAAATATTTTATATACATGTTGTTCATTGTAGTGAGTTAGCCCCGAAATTTCGCGAATTAATGTGTAATAAAAAGTTTCTAAATCAATTTTTAAAATGGTCATATTTTAGAGAAATAAATCTTTACAAAAACAGACTCAGTTTCTGAAATAATGAGGTTTTAATACAAAAATATGATATAATACATATTCATCAATGCTTTTATAATTTAACTAAATTAATAACCAATCCAGGGCCAGGTTTTAACCACTACTTATTTCTCAAGCTTACGGCCAAATATGTCCTTCAACAAGAGACCTAGAATTATCACTTCCAGCTAATTATATAGCCAATATATAATCGGCTAGAGAAGTTGTACTTCTAGTTCTCCTTTGAGGGACATATAGACCCGAAAGCTGGAGAAATATGAAAGAGTGGTTAAAACTTAGCCCTGGATTGGTTATTAATTTAGTTTAAAATATAATATTTTGAAAAAAAAATTCAAAATGAGCATGCCAATCATTATTTAAAATGATAATCAATATAAACAAAGCATATAAATTTAAAGATGATCTGCGCTCCTGGAGTTCACAATGTCAACTATATACCTGGACCTTTGAAATATAATTAAAGATGACTAGGTCTCTCTCTCTTCCTAATCATATTAATATGCTTAAAGTATTAACTATTTTACATATTCCACTGTGTGTAAATAGGTTCAACTATATAGTAATAACTATCTGTAAACACCTTTAAAGATAATGACGTTCTACACATTGAAAGTTTGGAAAAGATAAATTTATTTGAAAGGATTTTTGATAAACTAGCTATGTTTTTATAATTTTGAATATTCGCTCTTTTCTAAAATCATAAAAATCTCTGAGTACACAAATGTGTTTTATGGAATTAAAATTCACCTTTCCCGTCAAAATAGACATTAAAAACTTTGCGTCATCTTTCTACTGTCTCTGAAAATTAGCAGAATCAGGTCGATGAAAACATCAACTTTGGCTAATTTCGCACGCCTACCTGTAGACCATGGTTTCGGGCTAATGAACCTCGTCAGTCCATGGATGGACTTGGATGTCATGAGATCCGTAACATTTTCACGAAATCTTCAGAACTTTCCAAAGAAATGTTTATCTGGCAGTGTTTTTACGGGTGATAATTTGATAGGAAAGATGTGACCTTTCTTTTTATAGATATTACACTATACTTTGATTTTAATCAAAAGGCCGAGATTCGATTTCTTTTTATAGATGAATTTCTTTCCGACAAAAAAGGCCATTGATAATATATAAAACTCGCATTAATTTTCTTAGAACAAATACAATTCATGTGGAAAATTGTACAAAAGTGAATTTTTACTTGTGTGTAGAAATGTCGGGTAATAGTTTCACAAAACACTGAAGCGAGTTCGGTAGAAGAATTCGCTGTGATGATTCTTTGTGGGCTGCTGCAAGGATTTAAATAAGATCACTAAATAGCATAAAGGAGAGGGTAAAAGTCTCCTTCTAACTAACTTTATTTAATACATCTTAAGAGGACAGAGGAAAACACCCAACTGGTCGGTATCAGACCAAGCCGTGTTCTATTAGTTCTTTGTTGGCGGCTGGCGCCGCCGGGCATGTTTGTTTACAGTCGTCACCTGAGCCGTCTGGACGGCGTCCGGAATAAAGGATCTCTAATATTCCACATACTCCCACCTGTTTTTCTCTAGGCACACACAGAAAAACAATAATAATCGTCCAATCGGTTGGGTATACAAATGGTTCTTCCCGATCTAGTCTGTATTTTTGCAGTTTTCTCTTTATCGTTCAGCAAACGCGAAGAAGCTGCTGTTGATGATATTTCCAAGAGATATATTTTCTGAATAGGTCTTTGGAAGGTTCCTACTGCGGTTTTCACCTTCACTAATCTATTCACTCCATCTCTTCCAAATAATATCTCCTCGATCACTGCTAATGGCCAGAAGTTACGCTTTTTATTGTCCATACCAACAAGGACAACATCCCCAGCCTGGAGTTTTGGATTGTAAATGCGTCTGTTTCTCTGGACCAGGAGGGACAAATATTCCTTCCTGAATCGTGATTTCAACTCCTCCCTCAGCTTGCTCAAATAGCGCAGTTTCTGTGTCGTTGGATTAGATCCCATATTCTGGCACTCGGGAAACTCGACATCTGTCTGTTCTTGTAAAAACACGGAAGGTGATATTGACACAAGATCATTCGGATCGTCCCTGACATAAGTCATGGACCTTCCATTCATCACTGCCTCTGTATGACACAGCAGGGTCATCAATTGGTGATATGTTAATGTTGATGTTCCGAGCATTCTTTTCACACAGATTTCTTCTTCATTCAGGTCTTTATACCTGGAAGGCCAAAATTCTTCGGAGAGTTTTAACCAGGAAGGGCCCTCCCACCATCTAGACTGTAACAGTCGGGAGAGGCTGCATCCTCTGGAGGGTAAATCAGCTGGATTGCACTCGCTAGGAACATATCTCCAATTTCCAGGATCACTAAGTCTGCATATCTCCTTCACGCGATTCCCGACAAAGGTACCCAACTGGTTATCGCGCTTTATCCAAACCTTTTGCAATATAATTTTAGGCTTTATTAATATTGGGTTCAGAAATCCAATAGGGTCATATATCTGAGTTAAGCAGGACAGGATACTCCTTTTGGTTATCTTGGGGGGTATGGCTACGGGAATTTCACATGACAAACAATCTTCCCTTTTATCCCAATATATACCAAGCACTTTAGATATCTCTGCTATTTCAAAGGGGTAAGTATCGGAGGCCACGTCCAGGCTATGCTCCCAACGGCTTAGCTCCAACCTAGCATTATCCATGATGGACGTTGCGGTCAATTTGAGATCCTGTAACTCTTCAAAAGAGTTCACGCTTGTGACTAAATTGTCCACATAAAAGGATTTCTGCAACCTCTGAGCTAACGGTTTATGTTCAGGTCGAACATTAGACAGGTGGTATTCGATTGCTGCCCCCAAAATGAAAGAACTACAGTTAACACCGAAAACGACACGTCTATGTCGGAATACTTCTGTCTTTTCTCCATTTTGGGAATACCACAGAAAACGTAGGTAATCTCTGTCCCTTTCATTCACCTCAATCTGAAGAAACGCTTTCTTAATGTCTGCCACGACACCAAACTTGTCATTTCTAAACTTTAGCATAAGGTTGGGAATCATCTCTATGAGGTTAGGTCCTTTTTCAAGACAGTCATTTAAAGATGGAGATCTATAGACCTTGCTAGAAGCATCAAAGACAGGCCTGATAGGCGTAGTCCCACTGGAGAGTTTCACCACAGGACGATGAGGCAGGTAGAAGGCCTCAGCGTCGTGTTGTTCAGCTGGAACTTTCTCAATTATCCCATCATCCAACCAGCCTCGGAAAATATCATTATAGTTCTCATAAAGATTCAAAGAGATTAATTTCTTAGTCGTCTGTTCTAATCTCTTCATAGCAACCTCCCTGTTGTCCGCGATTTTAGCTTTCTCTACAGTCCACGGGAGGGAAACAACATATCTTCCAGAAACAGAATGTTGGACTGTTTTTAGAAAATGTCGACGCGCCAGTGCGTCTCTCTGATCTCTCTGTTTAACCTCAATAGGATCCATAATGCCAAGAACATCGAGATTCCACAGATTGGTTATACTGCTCTCCGAAATTGTCATCGTTGTAACATGATGAGCGAGTGAAACGTCACTACCTGGCTGACATTCTCCCATTAAAGTCCATCCAAAACGCGTCTGCGACGCAGTCAAGCCATTTGACAACACACAAGATTTCATCATGAAAATAGATCCCAATACATCGCATCCTAGAAGTATTTCAATTTCCATGTCATCCTTTCCAATATCAGGAACCCAGATTCTGCGGGCTTTGAGTTCTTTGAACCATGGCCCGCGGCTCAATCTTGGTAGGTTACCACAGATTTTTTGTTGGTCAAGAAGCTTCGCTACCATCTTAAAATTTCCCGATGCATGACCCAAATTGACTCTGTATTCTTGGTGGACACTTTCACTAGTATGACCTCCAAACACCACATGTTTAAGTGATTCCTGGCCAATGGGAGATAGTCCGAGATCCTGGGCAGTTTTAGACAAAATATAGGATCGTTGGGAACCTGTGTCAAGGAGGGCACGCACTACTTTCGCCGAAGTCGCACCTTCGACCTTAATCTTCAGAGTCTGTAGCAAAATCAGAGACGAAGCGCTAAGACCGGAGAATGAAACTCCGTTTTCAACTGTAGGAGAAACGTCACAGTCTCCCACCTGTTCCTTGTCTTCGTCCGCTGACTCTCGTCCAGGAGCATTAAGAGGGCATAAAATATCAAGGTGTTTCTTCTTACATCGAATACATTCAGTTATGCGCCTTCTACAATTAGAAGAGATATGACCTGGTTGGAGGCGGGAGAAACAACATTTAGCATTTTTAATACGCTCTCTTCTTTCTTTAATGCTCATTCTGCGCGCAGCAAGACATTCTGTGTTTTTATTATCTTTATTACAAAAGATGCAATTCTAGGCACGTCCAGCAAATAGTCCAGAGGCCGTAGGTATCTTAGCAGGATGTGATTGTCTGCCCACGTTTCTATCCTGTTTCAGAGATCTAAGTCCAAACTTGGATCCAGCTAAGGCTCTGTCTTGTTCTGCTGCAGCTTCCTTTTGGAGAAACTCCATAATTAGGTCAACTCTAGTTTGAGTCGAATCATTAGCATCAATCTTGACATCATGGAGGGGGCTTCTTTGCCAAGCCTTCATGAGTTCCTCTGAGAGACATGCCTCAATCATTGGAAATATAAATACAGACATCTGTCTGGCCTCAATCTTTAAGGATTCCAATGCTCTCAAATGAGTCACCAACTCATCATAAAATGAAGTCACCTTCAACTGTTGTTTGGAGGAGCAATCGAGCATAAGGCGGATAAGGTCCCTGACATAGACTTGTTGCAACAGTTCAGGCCTTCCAAATCTTTCTGTCAAAGTTTCTATAACTTTGGGGTAATTCTCGGCAGTCAGGGGGTAACTATCAACCAGTTTGCTAGCTCTGGTTCCTGGCGACATAGATTGCGCAAGATATTGAAACTTGTCGCTGTCTTCTAAAGTAGGATCGACGTGTATCTTGTTGAACTGTGCCCACCATCCCAACCAATCTTTTATTTCTCCTGTAAACTTCTTTAATTCTATCTTGGGTAGTTTTACAGTTCTATGGTGTGAGCTGGAGGCGAAGCTCACTTCACTGGTCGTGGGACTGGATGCAGTGACCCTGGGTTCAACAAGAGCGAGACATTTTTTATAGATCCTCTTATATCTCTGGGTATATTGCAAGGCTTCCTCATCGTCTTGCTCTAGTTCCTCTTCGCTAACGTCTGAAGTTAGCATGAAGTCTCTTATCTTGCTTTGGATCACAAGAAGCTCACTGTGAGTTTCTTCAATGATCTCTCTATTATATTCAATGTCCTCTACAGGTATCGGTGGAGTACCTGACAGAAACTCTTCTGTCGTCTTCAAGATGCGAGTTAGTCGCTTTCTAAGTAAATTTCTATGTCTTTTTAAAATTTCCATTTTTCAAAAAACACTATAAACAGAAGGTAAAACAAAAGGTACTTATCTTAAGTCTTGAACTTGTACTCCGCCGTTAATCCATTTGATCTTGCCTTGTCAGAAGCCCACCCGCGGGGACGCCACTTTTGTGTAGAAATGTCGGGTAATAGTTTCACAAAACACTGAAGCGAGTTCGGTAGAAGAATTCGCTGTGATGATTCTTTGTGGGCTGTTGCAAGGATTTAAATAAGATCACTAAATAGCATAAAGGAGAGGATAAAAGTCTCCTTCTAACTAACTTTATTTAATACATCTTAAGAGGACAGAGGAAAACACCCAACTGGTCGGTATCAGACCAAGCCGTGTTCTATTAGTTCTTTGTTGGCGGCTGGCGCCGCCGGGCATGTTTGTTTACAGTCGTCACCTGAGCCGTCTGGACGGCGTCCGGAATAAAGGATCTCCAATATTCCACAACTTGGATCAGGTGGATAAATTTTGAAAAAAGGCAGTTCCTGATCGTGACAAGCCTGACGAGGGCCAACAGCCCGAAACGCGTACGTGGTTAGCTTGTCTTTATTAATCAAGAAACAGTATTTGGCCAATTCTAGAACAATTAAAAATCAACGATTAGTTGATATTTATTCTGATAGATGGCGCATGCCATCAGCAACTTTTAGTTGCACGATCAGGAACTGCCCTTTTTCTAAAATAACAATTCAGTTTATTCAAAATCAGCCTACTCTCATCTTTTTCAAACACATATTTTAGACATATGAACCAATTCGCTTCGTTGATGAGGATTAATCTGCTCCAATGTTGAGAGTTGGTTTAGATATTTGAATATTGTATCGAGAGAGTACACTTTGAACAAAACAGAATTGTGATTGAACTAATCTAAAATTGCTTGAATATTGTTTCACTCCTGTTAAGAATAACATATAATCAATATGCTTCGTCTAAATGCGTCTAAATATCGTCTAGATTGAGTAGTTTTCTTATTGCTGTTTCTTTTAATTATTGTTTGCTCTCTATCTAGCTTATATCACCAGTTTTATCTTATCCTCCAATATTTCTCTTTTGATTAGACTTGGATAGATTTCAGGGAAACCTATTTCTTCTGAAAGAAATAAAAAAAAAGATAAGAATTATTTTAAAATAGAATAAAAATAAGATTAAAATATTTTTAAAACTAAGTACAAGAAAATCAATGCTGAAACAACAGACATTAAAATTAAAATACTAGCAATTTAACAAGTCTATAGTTTTAATTTCTATTTTATTATAATAGATTTTATCTTGTATCTTAATTTTCATCTCTTTGGGCTAATTTTCATTTTGACATTAATCCTTTGCCTGAGAATGAAGGAATTCCCTTGAAAGCTACCAAATGTAATAAAGGAAATTCTAGGGATATAGTGAGATTGGGATTCGCTGTAATTAATATGGCCTTCAGCTCGATTACTGGACATCTATTGTGTTCAGAGAGATTGAGACTACCTTATTGCATCGTTCATAAAAGGTTATATAAGTTTGAATAGAAGGTAAATATATATGTTTGAATCATATTTAATAATAATATATGTGAAACAAATATAAATTATATATATTTACACACTCATATAATAGTTAAATATACAAATAGAGAGAGAGATTGATATTGAAACTGATTTATTACAATGTTCATATAAGATTATATAAGGTTAAATACAGAATAAATATAAATAAATAAGATTATATAATGATAAATATAGGAAAAATATATAAATAGATAAAGATAATTGATAAATATACATTATATATATAAAAATATATATATACAAGGTCTTCATTGGTGGCGCCCACCGCGGGAAAGACTCCGCCACCAATGGACTGCGAGAGTTCTTGATAGAGATAGAGAGAGAGATTGAGATTGAAACTACTTTATCACAACGCCCATATATGATTATATTCGGTTTAATACAAAGTTTTGAATAAATATTATCATATAATGAAATAAATATATGAATAAAATATAAGAAAATATAAAAATAAGAGAGAGACATATTATTTTGATAAATATATCATAGACACACTCTAGCTATATGGTCTCTAATTGCACAATAAGTATTTGATAGAGGAGTTTGACTTATAAAATATTCCAATTTTTTGCCGAAGAGGTATTTTTTATCTTGACTTAGCGATAACTTGTGATAAACGCAGGAAGAAAAGCCAGATACTATCTAGGAAATGATGTACATGCAGATAGAATCTATTATGACGCTAGGAGAGAGGCTGTGAATTAAAAAAAAAGTGAAGGCAGCGTAAAAAACAGACTATTATTATTTTTTTGTAGCGAGAAGACGCACGCGACAACATTCCAACACGAAATGTTCCTGTGTAAATAAAAAAAACTCTCTATACATAATTTTACTCTTCTGGTTTTCCTTTGGATTAATTCTCCACTATTTTGGATGTGAGTGATGATAAAAATAATGAAACTATGTATGGACCAAGAAATGGTCGACAGAACAAGTAGAGGTGACTGTTAAGTTAACGTTTAAGAGACTCAAAAGAAGGTGTATATAAAAATGTTGATTTTAGTGTCCATAATGTCGAGGTCAAATTTTTGTGACTATATGGACAAATATCCTTCAACTTGATCTGTTGGTGATCAGCACTCGCAGCTCATCTAGGGATCTTCCGGTAGCTTCCTTGATAAACCAGCGTATTGGACGTCTTCCTCTCTTTCTTCTTCCTTCAATATTTTCCACAACATCTTTTATAATCAATTTTTCTTTCATTATGTGTCCGATTGTAGGTCGGATTTTGTTTGCATACTGGGATTCATTATTCAGGGTTTATTCAGGGCATTCAGGGTTATACCGGGATTAATATTATTGTGTGTGATGATTAAAACATTTGTATTTTTCTCTATCCTCAAGGCACTATAACTAGTTTTCTCAATGTTCACACATTTCAAAAGATTCGATTATATAGAAAATATCAAAGTAATAACTAGAGACAGCAACGAGACAAAGTGGAAAAGCGTAATACCTATAGTTTTAAAATATATATTATAGCACAGCTCTCTTACCTTCATAGAGAACTTTATCAAAAAGACAGTCTAGGAACATAATAGGAATATTAACAATAGCAACCCAAGATCTTTAATAGTTCAACACATAAAAGAAGCAGGCCATACATTTAACTTATCTCAACCCATATTGTATTATGACAATATCCATTGTAAATACCAAAGACTTATAATAAAATCTATGATAACAAACAGCAAAAAAGCATGAACAGATGTATTGAAATATCATAAATATACGAAGCAATATAGACAAATACTACCCCATAGATGTAGGCAGTCTTCTATATATACCACAATAGTTCACGAATTTATTAAATTTAATTTGAAGTCTAGAGATATCGTTCAACCAGAACGCATCATCCACCATGCACGTATATTTTCAAAAATGTGTTTTTACACACAAAGAATTTAATATATTTTTTCTCTCTCCCTTTCAATATCATAAATATTTAAAATATTTGAATAATAATTTGTATATAAAAATAGTATTTATCATTAATTTATTACCATGATACTCCTGTTGAAGGACTGACAAGTCCGAAAGCTTGAAAATAAAAAAGTTGAACAAGAAACTTAGCCCTGGAAGCTTTATTTGATTCATAACAGTATAAAGTACCACGGCAGTGGATGAATGAGTCCGTAGTGCCCCCAATAACAAAAACACCTCCCAATAACAACGTAACTGAGAACAACCAGTTGAATCTAGGAATAATTAATGGATTACAAGATATCAGCTCACGAGTTTACGCTTATTTTGGAAACAGATATTCAGACAACTCTCTCACATCATAGCTTTGGCTTAGAACTATACCCTCTTAAAACAGAGTAATACATCTTATATTTAAAAATAAAAGAAAAAAAAAACAGTGAAATATTTCCCCAAGAAAAAAACATTTTTTCATTCGATTTGAAAAAGAGCTAATAGGTTTGAAGGCTTACGGGAGGATTTTAAGGGTATTTAGAATAAAGTCAATCAATATTACCAAAACATCTTTAATCATCAAAAATAATTTTAAAGATTTTGAGTGCGATGGCTTTATGCTTCTGCTTATGTTTTGAAAACCAATTTTCCAAAGATATTTTGTAACAACCTCTTAGGAAGACCCGTTAAGCTTGAATGTTTGTGAGGGATCATAACCTTGTTGATGAGAGAAGTGAATACTAATTACTTATTATCTCATGTTCATTATAAATTCCAAAGAGGCATTATAACTTCATAGTTCAGAATTGAGAGCAAAAAATCGTCAATTTATCTAGAAATTACGCCAATAATGACATAGGCAAATATCGAACGACGTTTGCCAATTTTTACCGCAAATGTTTCTTTTTTCCCATCATCCCTGGACACTTTTATTTTTCCGTTCATCATTACTCTTCACAATTCATCCTTTCATACTTCATCCCTAAGGATAGAAATAGTCTTTATTTCTCTCAAAATGAATTACGATTTTTCTTTCTCTAAATAGAAACATTTGCAGTGAAACTTATCAAACGTCGTTCTATAATCATAAGCCGCATTATATTGTATTACTAGCGGATGTACCCGGCTTCGCCCAGGTTTTTCTCGAGGGAATGTTTGTAGTCTAGTAATAAGCAAATATACTACACCCAAAAACTATCAGAGAAAAGAGAAACCACGGAAGGTGAACAGAAAAATGCTTACAATGGATGTATATGTTTACAATATCAAGTTAAATAAAAACAAAGATAAAATTTGCATATGTTGGTCACTATAAATTTGTATATTTGTTAGGCGAAATTAGAAACATGATAATTATCTTAAAATTGCTTGTATTGAATATTTTTAGATTGAGATTATTAGCTAGTATGTAAAAAAATTAACTCTGTTGAAATTTAATTTTGTATTTATATATAAATAAAATTAACTCTGTTGATTTTTTTTTTATTTAATCGATAACAGCGAAGTTACGCATGTTAATGTTAGGAAATATATTTTGATGTTAAGCAAAACCTGCTCCATCTCGTTTTACATAAATGTTGAAAATTTGGTTGAAATTGATGCATTGTAACGAAAGTTTTTAGTGATGTCCACTTATGAAATTTCCATTTTATTAATATAGATAGGTAAATATCGCTTCTACTCAATAAGATTTTTCACTGGTGTTATAACGACAGACAATTCTTCAGTTTTATATTATGAATTCTGTTGTACCCGTACCATTTATACACCCATTTTCTTTAGGTTCAAGTTTTAAAATATTTTCCATACTAAACTTCCCACATATTTCACCGTACTAAAAAACCTTTAGATTCTTTTTTATATTACATCAAAACTATCGTATATTAAAATCTTTTTTACACACACACACAAATTTAAATATATTTATTTTTTACATATTATGTTCTCAGAAATATATAAAATGGTTAAACATAAGAGACTGAAAATTGTGTTTAATCACTATTTTTAAAACTATATCAGTATGGAACAAACTACTTATTTATAGATTGTTTAGAAATTATCATGTAAAATATGTTTGTTTTTTTCTTATTTATGAGTATTCAAATTTTGTAGAATATAACTATGTCAATTTATATTTATAATATTGTGTACCTTTTATTGATTTCCAACTTTCAAAGATTATTTTCAGAAGGTAAATAACACGTAAACATATTTACAAAAGTTTAAAGAAATAGATCCACATTTAAAATAGAAGCTCCAAACATCCGTGTGGCGTACAGTATATAAACAGATATAGCCAGCACTGGGTGTGTAGATACTCCAAGATGTCAGTCACCTATCTGGTCTTCCTTCTCTGCTCTTCAGTTCTTGTAGCCAACGCTGAATCATGGAAAGAATTAAAAGACCAAGCTCTCATCCAAAAACTCTCCAATTTAGCAAGCCAAGGTCGATACATTGAGAAAACTCTTCTTGCTCAATCAGCCGAGGTAAGTTGAGCCCTCATTTCTTTTTTGATTTGTAGAGTTAAAATTTATATTATTTGCTAAAGAGAGAAATGGTGTGTTAATTCAGAAATTTTGCATTTTTGTCAATCAAACAACAATCAGATATTTTGTACTCTATTTTTACTTTTTTATTAAATAATCGATTACAAATAAAAATGTATCTTTTATTCTAATAAAACTATTTTTAAATGAATAAAATAAACGTTCTCAATATTTTTTTTTATAAAGATTGATGCTACTTTTAATCTCTTCATTAATATATTTCTAGATATGTTATTTATAAAGATTGTTCGAATCTGCAAATGACTTTTCTTAAACTAAGAATTAAATCTCTAGAGAATATAAATATGGATATAGTTACATAAATTATATAGAAATTAATATATATATTATTATTTTGAAAATAGAGCAATCCATAGATAAATCTTTAATTAAAAAGGCATATATTGGATCAAAATATCATTTATTTTACCAATATTTCAGTTGGCTGAACGCCAACCTTTATCAAGGTGTTATAACATTTTAAAGTGTGTTATAACACCTTGATAAAGGTTGGCGTTCAGCCAACTGAAATATTGGTAAAATAAATGATATTTTGATCCAATATATGCCTTTTTAATTAAATATATTATTATATATAAAAAAAAGATATTTCTGTTTGATTTTATTGAGTACATTGATATTGGTATGCAGTCGTGGCAAAAATCTTGAAAGTATAACGGTTTGAGCTGGCCATTAGGAAACAACAACAATAGGTTATATAAAGGGAAAGCGCGATCTCTCTGGCGGTCTAATTAACAGAATATTTGAATCTATGAAATATAATATTAAATAAAATAATATTTTTATAACATATATATAATAAAGATTCAACCCTGCTTTTATATTTTAACTGAATCAATAAGGTATCTGAGGCTCAGCGTCTTTTGGTAATTATTTTATTTCTCGAGCTTTCGGACTAACACGGAGACACCAGAAGTACCACTTCTATCTAAGACGTGTTATAATTAGATAGAAGTACCATTTCTGGTGTCTCCTTGTTGGAGGGCATGTTAGCACTTAAGCTCGAGAAATAAAAAAATTATGAAAAGAAACCGAGCCCTAAATTCTTATTGATTTAGTTATAATTAATGTCCAAGAGATATAATTTATTTTCGTCAAAAGAAGTATGAAATATGTTAAGCTTGTGTTAAAATGTAAATATGCAAATTCATCCATCTATAAAAACTGTACAAAAAATAAAGGTGGCAGACATCGCGGTGTGCGCTGTTCGCTTGGCATAACGGTTGCGCCTTTTCATTTGACCACGACATATATATATTATGATAAATTTGTTTGTGATATAGAATTTGCTTAGGTTGTTTAAGGATACATGAGTATACTTGTGATATTGCAGTCGTGATAATAAAAATGGTTTAAATCATTATATGTTTTAATATTGAGCTGATAGACATAATTAAGGATGAAATAATACCTTACTTAAGGCGTGAAGTGAAGAAAACAAATATTTTACATATTTACATATCTACAGAAAGATTTGAGCCGGCCAACGGGAAACAACAACAATGAGTTTTATATCGGGAAAGCCGCGACATCTTGCGGTCGACTTCATAGAGTAGTTTGTTCTATAAATGATAATTTTGACATGATATAACATTATATATATATTATAAATTAAAATATTTTTGGCCTGATTTTTAGAATATTAGAGTTATAGAATTATTAGCTATTGCTTGATTTTGGTATCCATGAGTATATTACGGTATTGTTCTGCAGTCGTGGCAATAATAATAGTCTTGATCAGAGATTGCTTTAATTGAGCTAAGGAATATGCATAAAAAACATTTTGATAAAAGTAATGCCTGGCTTAAGGCGTAAGAATCTAAAAAATGAAAAACTTATTTACATTATGTACAAAAGATTTGAGCCGGCCATCGGGAAACAACAACAATGAGTTTTTATAGGGAAAGCGTGACCTCTGGTGGTCGATTTAACAGTATTTGAATCTATTAAATATAAATAAAATTAAATAATATTTTAATATAACATATATATAAATATTCTTATATAATCTACATATCTATTATATTATTATTTCAAACAAATTGTGTGAATCTAACATTTTGATATTTTCCAGGTAATCGGCAGTCCTAATCAAATAAGATTGATACTGCTGTTATCCAACCCAACAGGACCTTATAAAACAGAGGTAAAATATATATTTTGAGCATCATCTGAAGTATTTATTTTTAAAATTTAGTTATTCCAATATTAGAAGTCAGTCTAGTGATTTTACTAATTTTTGGATCAGAGTCCATAGCTACTAGGTCCGTCCTCTCTCTATGTTACCTTCAACACCATCATTTTAGCATAATGGAACTCCACCTTTACCGGTCCCAAGCCCGGATTAAAAAGGAGGAGGGGAGCAGTAACAAGCTCACTAAAAAACCTAGGCTCAGCTGGCCTGGCTGATAGTACCCTGTAAGGGCTCCTAATCCAGGGATACAGGATGAGCAGCGTTTGTACTCCATGTTAGGAGCGGCTGCACATGGCATCTGTTCCTCATGTCAGAGGCGGCCATTTCTTTTGGAGCTAAGTCGGCCTGCCACTGAGTAGTGCTCCCAGTCTTAATGACAAAGGCAGACGCATTCTATTTCACCCAACCATGATAGATAAGAAAGAAGATTTTAGCCTAATTTTATTCTAGCGTTCCTTTCTGATAATATTTTGATATTTCAAATATACGCGATAATAAAAAGAGTCATTAATTCTTACTCCATAAATAACAATGAGTGGATATAAATTCCAAATAATATTTCAAGTGCCCCTGTGTATCGAACAATATAAGGTTGCTGTTTTAAAATAAGCTGAAAAACCTCCTATAAAAACTAAATATTTCAAAAATATTATTACAATTCAGTTCTCCACTCTCCACTCATTCCCTATAACTAAATACCATCTCACTCACTTCAATTTCGTTACAGAATATTTTCACTGTATTTTCCTCTATGAATTATGGGTATCTATATTTTAGCTTAAGCAAGAATATATAATTTGGCCTTAAATATCCATTTCATGGTTTCTCAAGAAGCATTTGGGACCAAAAATCTTTTTGGTCGCAGTGGTACACGTACTCCACGTTTACAAGCGCCAACAGCGCGAAACGCGTTCGTGGATGGCTTTTCTTGATTTATCAATAAATTGTGTTTGCCAAATATCAGGGAACAGGCTAAATCAATGTTTAGTTGATTTCTGTTCCACTTAATGGCGCTCTGCCTTCTGTAAAGCACATGTGCTCCTGGTCAGGATATGCCTTTTTTTATTTTTAATATTTATATATTTATTCATATTTTGAAAAATATATAATTCGTAATAAATCGTATTTTAGATTTGATGTTGGAAAAGGTTTTAGTCAGAACAAAATAAGTCCAATATTTCGAAAGGCCGAACGTCTTTTTTTCTGGGGTCGGATTCTATGAATTGTAAGTTGTCTTTAGGGCTCTCTATTTATTTTTTACAAAGTAAAAAGTTTCCATCTCACATAAACCTATTCCATGTCTAAACTTAAAATGGAACACATCATGAATATCATACACCCGCAACTTTAAGTTGATCAATAATATAGCATATAGATTTGTGTGATTGAAAATGTTTATTTTGTGAAAATATTAAACGTCATATATATATGAATAAATGAAGGAAAAATAGAAAAAAGGTCAAATGTCAATATTAAACACAAAAAAAGGCATATTCTGACCGTTTATATGAGCATTTTAAATGGCAGAGCGCCATGGAATGCGTACGTTGTTAACTTTTCGTGATTTATCAAGAAATCGGTTTAGCCGAATATCATGAAACAAGTTGAATCAACGCTTAGTTTAGTTTTGTTCCACTAGATGGCGCTCTGCCATCTAAAATTTCCATGTAAGCGGTCAGGATATGCAATTTTTGTTTTAAATATTTAAACATATATATACACACACATGGACAAATCTTAAGGAAGTAGTACATTTTAGCATATATATCAGGATTCAGACAATAACTCGGAAACATATGACAGTGACCTTTATTGAAGATAGACGAGAGGTAAACTAATGTGAAAAAAATTGCCACTGGCTCCTTAGAAAAAAAAACAGACGACCGGCGAAATAAAGACTTTCCAATTCATTAAGTTTTATCCATGAGTGTATATTATATATATATATATATATATTATAATAATAAATTTGATATGCTATGGAATTATTAGCTGGTTCTTTTTAGTACTAAATGGTATTGGTAATGCAGTCGTGGCAAAAATCTTTAAAGTATAATAATAAAAATAGTTTTGATCAGAAATTGCTTTAATTGAGCTAAAGGAATATATAAAAAATAAAATGATAAAAGTATTGCCTGGCTTAAGGCGTAAGAATAAAAAATATAAAAGACTTAATTACATAATTTACAAAAGGTTTGAGCCGGCCATCAGGAAACAACAACAATAGGTTATATAAAGGAAAAGCGCGACCTCTGGCGGTCGATTTAACAGAATATTTTAATCTATGAAATTATAATTTTGAAATAAAATAATTTTCTATAACATATATATATTAAAAATAAGGAAGGCATCTCCTGACAACGAGAACATGTGCTTTTTAGATGGCAGAGCGCCATCTAGTGGAGCAAAAATAAACTAAACGTTTATTTAGCTTGCTCCGTGATATAAAATATTAGTTTATTTTTGCTACACTAGATGGCGCTCTGCCATCTAAAAAGCACATGTGCTCGTGGTCAGGAGATGCCTTCTTTATTTTTAATATCAACACCTGACCCACTTATCTTTATTTTTTCTATTGTTTTTTCATATATATATATTAGAAATAAAGAAGGCATCTCCTGACCACGAGCACATGTGCTTTATATGATTAATTTCTATAGAGAGGCATTCCTTAAAGGACATCTAATATTTCTAACACAAACTGCTGCTGATCACGCGCTAGCGTGTGATTAGAGGACTTCAATAAGGAACCAATCACGTCCTCGCTTGTGAAGGACGAAGTCAATTAATCTCTCAGTTCAAATTATCATAGAGAGATGCCAAATATGGTCTTGGCGTAAAATTATATATATAGATGGAAATTTTGCCGGAAGGAAATTAATCTAAAGAAACAAGGGCCGCCTCTCCTGTCAATTGCCAAAGCTGATGTTGTGGCTTTGTCACCGACCCAAGGTCGCTAGTTGCGACGACGGTCAATAGATGGCGTCTGGTTTCAGACGTCTGTTTTGACGGGAGAGGCTACCATTGTCTCTTTATATATATATATATCGCATTTAGCTCTCGTGCTCTCTCTCTGTGTTAATAGGTTTTCAATTAGGAAAAGAACTAACATTTATGTGTTTTCAGATCTGCTACGTCCGTGCGCTGTATGACACTTCAACAAGGGAGTTAACCTATATGTATAACTCCTGTCTTCTACTGGACACCGCCTCTTATAACTACGATGTCACATCAAGTAAACTTATTTGATTTAAATATGTGTGTGTATCTACATTTTATATATATTTGTAATATATGTCATCTTTACCGTATTGCTAATATATTTGCCAATTTTTTTGAAAAATAAAAAGAAGCTTTTTCATCTATTCTGTGTGCACATTCCTTTGATTTATTATTTACACCATTATTTTTATGAATCAATAACGCGTCATCTATATCGGTAATAAAAACATTAAGGCACGAATGTTTCTTTTATACATAAATTAAACAAGTATTTTTATATTATGAAATAAATAAAGCTTTCAAGGCTATGTTTCTTGTACTTTTTTATTTTCAACCTTTCAGACTTGTCAGTCCTCCAACAGGAGTATCACGTTATAAATTAATGATAATTACTATTTTTATATACACATTATTATTTATATTAAAAATGGCATATCCTGACCAGGAGCACATGTGCTTTACAAAAGGCAGAGCGCCATCTGGTGGAACAGAAATCAACTAATCATTGATTTCTGTTCCACCAGAAGGCGCTCTGCCTTCTGTAAAGCACATGTGCTCCTGGTCAGGATATGCCATTTTTAATATTGATTTCAACACCTGATCTTTTTATCTTTTATTTTTTTCTTTCGTTTTTTCATTATTATTCATATATATTTTTTTAAATTGATATTGAGAGGGAGAGAAAATATATTACCTTCTTTGTGTGTTAAGTATTTTTATAATAAATAAAATAAATATGAAGAAATTAAAACAACGAGTATGACAAACAATCATGGTTAATGAATGGTAAAATATAATTAATTTCTATAGAGAGGCATTCCTTAACGGACATCTAATATTTCTAACACAAACTGCTGCTGATCACGCTCTAGCGTGTGATTTGAGGCCTTCAATAAGGAGCCAATCACGTCCTCGCTTGTGAAGGACGAAGTCAATTAATCTCTCAGTTTCAATTATCATATAGAGATGCCAAATATGGTCTTGGCGTAAAATTGTACCAATTCGTTTCAAAACTACGTCGTTTTATTAGTTACCCATTTAAAAATCATGTCAAAATAAGTAGGTCGGTACCTTATATAACATTTATTTATTTTTCCTTAACTTAATTATTCACATAGTTTACAATCTGGCATTGAAAGTGTAATAAATTTGTTATTCGAGAAAAGAACGCTTTCTACAGCTTGCTTGTTATTGCATTTATATCACATCAATTCTAAGTTAACATTTGAATGCAACATCACACTCCATAAATGTCGACCATTAAAATAAGGATAACTAATGTTTGTCATCGTAAATTTTCATGTGAATAAAAAGCTAGATAGTTTGGCCATCTGCGCTTCAAGAACTTGGGTTATGTGTATATATCTCTCTCACTCTAAAATATATTTGAATATCACATTCAACATGTTTCATGCCACATGCTAATTTATCCCATCTATTAATTAGTCATCCAGTTTATCTCACAATGCGTAATAAAAAGTCAATAACAACAAAAACCTTTATTAAGACACTATTGTCTTACAAGGGGATTCCCCTAAATGGTTATATATGTACATGAGTGAGGAAGAAAAGCAATTTTGAGGGGAGGGGGAGCAACCAGTCGTTGTCTGTGGAGTTGAGCATTTCTTCCCTCATTTTATCAATCGCCTTGAAAATTTTTAAATATTTATAAACAAATGTCCAGCAGGAAGGTTGTAAATATTTTATATACATGTTGTTCATTGTAGTGAGTTAGCCCCGAAATTTCGCGAATTAATGTGTAATAAAAAGTTTCTAAATCAATTTTTAAAATGGTCATATTTTAGAGAAATAAATCTTTACAAAAACAGACTCAGTTTCTGAAATAATGAGGTTTTAATACAAAAATATGATATAATACATATTCATCAATGCTTTTATAATTTAACTAAATTAATAACCAATCCAGGGCCAGGTTTTAACCACTACTTATTTCTCAAGCTTACGGCCAAATATGTCCTTCAACAAGAGACCTAGAATTATCACTTCCAGCTAATTATATAGCCAATATATAATCGGCTAGAGAAGTTGTACTTCTAGTTCTCCTTTGAGGGACATATAGACCCGAAAGCTGGAGAAATATGAAAGAGTGGTTAAAACTTAGCCCTGGATTGGTTATTAATTTAGTTTAAAATATAATATTTTGAAAAAAATTTCAAAATGAGCATGCCAATCATTATTTAAAATGATAATCAATATAAACAAAGCATATAAATTTAAAGATGATCTGCGCTCCTGGAGTTCACAATGTCAACTATATACCTGGACCTTTAAAATATAATTAAAGATGACTAGGTCTCTCTCTCTTCCTAATCATATTAATATGCTTAAAGTATTAACTATTTTACATATTCCACTGTGTGTAAATAGGTTCAACTATATAGTAATAACTATCTGTAAACACCTTTAAAGATAATGACGTTCTACACATTGAAAGTTTGGAAAAGATAAATTTATTTGAAAGGATTTTTGATAAACTAGCTATGTTTTTATAATTTTGAATATTCGCTCTTTTCTAAAATCATAAAAATCTCTGAGTACACAAATGTGTTTTATGGAATTAAAATTCACCTTTCCCGTCAAAATAGACATTAAAAACTTTGCGTCATCTTTCTACTGTCTCTGAAAATTAGCAGAATCAGGTCGATGAAAACATCAACTTTGGCTAATTTCGCACGCCTACCTGTAGACCATGGTTTCGGGCTAATGAACCTCGTCAGTCCATGGATGGACTTGGATGTCATGAGATCCGTAACATTTTCACGAAATCTTCAGAACTTTCCAAAGAAATGTTTATCTGGCAGTGTTTTTACGGGTGATAATTTGATAGGAAAGATGTGACCTTTCTTTTTATAGATATTACACTATACTTTTATTTTAATCAAAAGGCCGAGATTCGATTTCTTTTTATAGATGAATTTCTTTCCGACAAAAAAGGCCATTGATAATATATAAAACTCGCATTAATTTTCTTAGAACAAATACAATTCATGTGGAAAATTGTACAAAAGTGAATTTTTACTTGTGTGTAGAAATGTCGGGTAATAGTTTCACAAAACACTGAAGCGAGTTCGGTAGAAGAATTCGCTGTGATGATTCTTTGTGGGCTGCTGCAAGGATTTAAATAAGATCACTAAATAGCATAAAGGAGAGGGTAAAAGTCTCCTTCTAACTAACTTTATTTAATACATCTTAAGAGGACAGAGGAAAACACCCAACTGGTCGGTATCAGACCAAGCCGTGTTCTATTAGTTCTTTGTTGGGGGCTGGCGCCGCCGGGCATGTTTGTTTACAGTCGTCACCTGAGCCGTCTGGACGGCGTCCGGAATAAAGGATCTCCAATATTCCACATACTCCCACCTGTTTTTCTCTAGGCACACACAGAAAAACAATAATAATCGTCCAATCGGTTGGGTATACAAATGGTTCTTCCCGATCTAGTCTGTATTTTTGCAGTTTTCTCTTTATCGTTCAGCAAACGCGAAGAAGCTGCTGTTGATGAAATTTCCAAGAGATATATTTTCTGAATAGGTCTTTGGAAGGTTCCTACTGCGGTTTTCACCTTCACTAATCTATTCACTCCATCTCTTCCAAATAATATCTCCTCGATCACTGCTAATGGCCAGAAGTTACGCTTTTTATTGTCCATACCAACAAGGACAACATCCCCAGCCTGGAGTTTTGGATTGTAAATGCGTCTGTTTCTCTGGACCAGGAGGGACAAATATTCCTTCCTGAATCGTGATTTCAACTCCTCCCTCAGCTTGCTCAAATAGCGCAGTTTCTGTGTCGTTGGATTAGATCCCATATTCTGGCACTCGGGAAACTCGACATCTGTCTGTTCTTGTAAAAACACGGAAGGTGATATTGACACAAGATCATTCGGATCGTCGCTGACATAAGTCATGGACCTTCCATTCATCACTGCCTCTGTATGACACAGCAGGGTCATCAATTGGTGATATGTTAATGTTGATGTTCCGAGCATTCTTTTCACACAGATTTCTTCTTCATTCAGGTCTTTATACCTGGAAGGCCAAAATTCTTCGGAGAGTTTTAACCAGGAAGGGCCCTCCCACCATCTAGACTGTAACAGTCGGGAGAGGCTGCATCCTCTGGAGGGTAAATCAGCTGGATTGCACTCGCTAGGAACATATCTCCAATTTCCAGGATCACTAAGTCTGCATATCTCCTTCACGCGATTCCCGACAAAGGTACCCAACTGGTTATCGCGCTTTATCCAAACCTTTTGCAATATAATTTTAGGCTTTATTAATATTGGGTTCAGAAATCCAATAGGGTCATATATCTGAGTTAAGCAGGACAGGATACTCCTTTTGGTTATCTTGGGGGGTATGGCTACGGGAATTTCACATGACAAACAATCTTCCCTTTTATCCCAATATATACCAAGCACTTTAGATATCTCTGCTATTTCAAAGGGGTAAGTATCGGAGGCCACGTCCAGGCTATGCTCCCAACGGCTTAGCTCCAACCTAGCATTATCCATGATGGACGTTGCGGTCAATTTGAGATCCTGTAACTCTTCAAAAGAGTTCACGCTTGTGACTAAATTGTCCACATAAAAGGATTTCTGCAACCTCTGAGCTAACGGTTTATGTTCAGGTCGAACATTAGACAGGTGGTATTCGATTGCTGCCCCCAAAATGAAAGAACTACAGTTAACACCGAAAACGACACGTCTATGTCGGAATATTTCTGTCTTTTCTCTATTTTGGGAATACCACAGAAAACGTAGGTAATCTCTGTCCCTTTCATTCACCTCAATCTGAAGAAACGCTTTCTTAATGTCTGCCACGACACCAAACTTGTCATTTCTAAACTTTAGCATAAGGTTGGGAATCATCTCTATGAGGTTAGGTCCTTTTTCAAGACAGTCATTTAAAGATGGAGATCTATAGACCTTGCTAGAAGCATCAAAGACAGGCCTGATAGGCGTAGTCCCACTGGAGAGTTTCACCACAGGACGATGAGGCAGGTAGAAGGCCTCAGCGTCGTGTTGTTCAGCTGGAACTTTCTCAATTATCCCATCATCCAACCAGCCTCGGAAAATATCATTATAGTTCTCATAAAGATTCAAAGAGATTAATTTCTTAGTCGTCTGTTCTAATCTCTTCATAGCAACCTCCCTGTTGTCCGCGATTTTAGCTTTCTCTACAGTCCACGGGAGGGAAACAACATATCTTCCAGAAACAGAATGTTGGACTGTTTTTAGAAAATGTCGACGCGCCAGTGCGTCTCTCTGATCTCTCTGTTTAACCTCAATAGGATCCATAATGCCAAGAACATCGAGATTCCACAGATTGGTTATACTGCTCTCCGAAATTGTCATCGTTGTAACATGATGAGCGAGTGAAACGTCACTACCTGGCTGACATTCTCCCATTAAAGTCCATCCAAAACGCGTCTGCGACGCAGTCAAGCCATTTGACAACACACAAGATTTCATCATGAAAATAGATCCCAATACATCGCATCCTAGAAGTATTTCAATTTCCATGTCATCCTTTCCAATATCAGGAACCCAGATTCTGCGGGCTTTGAGTTCTTTGAACCATGGCCCGCGGCTCAATCTTGGTAGGTTACCACAGATTTTTTGTTGGTCAAGAAGCTTCGCTACCATCTTAAAATTCCCCGATGCATGACCCAAATTGACTCTGTATTCTTGGTGGACACTTTCACTAGTATGACCTCCAAACACCACATGTTTAAGTGATTCCTGGCCAATGGGAGATAGTCCGAGATCCTGGGCAGTTTTAGACAAAATATAGGATCGTTGGGAACCTGTGTCAAGGAGGGCACGCACTACTTTCGCCGAAGTCGCACCTTCGACCTTAATCTTCAGAGTCTGTAGCAAAATCAGAGACGAAGCGCTAAGACCGGAGAATGAAACTCCGTTTTCAACTGTAGGAGAAACGTCACAGTCTTCCACCTGTTCCTTGTCTTCGTCCGCTGACTCTCGTCCAGGAGCATTAAGAGGGCATAAAATATCAAGGTGTTTCTTCTTACATCGAATACATTCAGTTATGCGCCTTCTACAATTAGAAGAGATATGACCTGGTTGGAGGCGGGAGAAACAACATTTAGCATTTTTAATACGCTCTCTTCTTTCTTTAATGCTCATTCTGCGCGCAGCAAGACATTCTGTGTTTTTATTATCTTTATTACAAAAGATGCAATTCTAGGCACGTCCAGCAAATAGTCCAGAGGCCGTAGGTATCTTAGCAGGATGTGATTGTCTGCCCACGTTTCTATCCTGTTTCAGAGATCTAAGTCCAAACTTGGATCCAGCTAAGGCTCTGTCTTGTTCTGCTGCAGCTTCCTTTTGGAGAAACTCCATAATTAGGTCAACTCTAGTTTGAGTCGAATCATTAGCATCAATCTTGACATCATGGAGGGGGCTTCTTTGCCAAGCCTTCATGAGTTCCTCTGAGAGACATGCCTCAATCATTGGAAATATAAATACAGACATCTGTCTGGCCTCAATCTTTAAGGATTCCAATGCTCTCAAATGAGTCACCAACTCATCATAACATGAAGTCACCTTCAACTGTTGTTTGGAGGAGCAATCGAGCATAAGGCGGATAAGGTCCCTGACATAGACTTGTTGCAACAGTTCAGGCCTTCCAAATCTTTCTGTCAAAGTTTCTATAACTTTGGGGTAATTCTCGGCAGTCAGGGGGTAACTATCAACCAGTTTGCTAGCTCTGGTTCCTGGCGACATAGATTGCGCAAGATATTGAAACTTGTCGCTGTCTTCTAAAGTAGGATCGACGTGTATCTTGTTGAACTGTGCCCACCATCCCAACCAATCTTTTATTTCTCCTGTAAACTTCTTTAATTCTATCTTGGGTAGTTTTACAGTTCTATGGTGTGAGCTGGAGGCGAAGCTCACTTCACTGGTCGTGGGACTGGATGCAGTGATCCTGGGTTCAACAAGAGCGAGACATTTTTTATAGATCCTCTTATATCTCTGGGTATATTGCAAGGCTTCCTCATCGTCTTGCTCTAGTTCCTCTTCGCTAACGTCTGAAGTTAGCATGAAGTCTCTTATCTTGCTTTGGATCACAAGAAGCTCACTGTGAGTTTCTTCAATGATCTCTCTATTATATTCAATGTCCTCTACAGGTATCGGTGGAGTACCTGACAGAAACTCTTCTGTCGTCTTCAAGATGCGAGTTAGTCGCTTTCTAAGTAAATTTCTATGTCTTTTTAAAATTTCCATTTTTCAAAAAACACTATAAACAGAAGGTAAAACAAAAGGTACTTATCTTAAGTCTTGAACTTGTACTCCGCCGTTAATCCATTTGATCTTGCCTTGTCAGAAGCCCACCCGCGGGGACGCCACTTTTGTGTAGAAATGTCGGGTAATAGTTTCACAAAACACTGAAGCGAGTTCGGTAGAGAATTCGCTGTGATGATTCTTTGTGGGCTGTTGCAAGGATTTAAATAAGATCACTAAATAGCATAAAGGAGAGGATAAAAGCTCCTTCTAACTAACTTTATTTAATACATCTTAAGAGGACAGAGGAAAACACCCAACTGGTCGGTATCAGACCAAGCCGTGTTCTATTAGTTCTTTGTTGGCGGCTGGCGCCGCCGGGCATGTTTGTTTACAGTCGTCACCTGAGCCGTCTGGACGGCGTCCGGAATAAAGGATCTCCAATATTCCACAACTTGGATCAGGTGGATAAATTTTGAAAAAAGGCAGTTCCTGATCGTGACAAGCCTGACGAGGGCCAACAGCCCGAAACGCGTACGTGGTTAGCTTGTCTTTATTAATCAAGAAACAGTATTTGACAAATTCTAGAACAATTAAAAATCAACGATTAGTTGATATTTATTCCGATAGATGGCGCATGCCATCAGCAACTTTTAGTTGTACGATCAGAAACTCCCCTTTATCTAAAATAACAATTCAGTTTATTCAAAATCAGCCTACTCTCATCTTTTTCAAACACATATTTCAGACATATGAACCAATTCGCTTCGTTGATGAGGATTAATCTGCTCCAATGTTGAGAGTTGGTTTAGATATTTGAATATTGTATCGAGAGAGTACACTTTGAACAAAACAGAATTGTGATTGAACTAATCTAAAATTGCTTGAATATTGTTTCACTCCTGTTAAGAATAATATATAATCAATATGCTTCGTCTAAATGCGTCTAAATATCGTCTAGATTGAGTAGTTTTCTTATTGCTGTTTCTTTTAATTATTGTTTGCTCTCTATCTAGCTTATATCACCAGTTTTATCATATCCTCCAATATTTCTCTTTTGATTAGACTTGGATAGATTTCAGGGAAACCTATTTCTTCTGAAAGAAATAAAAAAAAGATAAGAATTATTTTAAAATAGAATAAAAATAAGATTAAAATATTTTTAAAACTAAGTACAAGAAAATCAATGCTGAAACAACAGACATTAAAATTAAAATACTAGCAATTTAACAAGTCAATAGTTTTAATTTCTCTTTTATTATAATAGATTTTATCTTGTATCTTAATTTTCATCTCTTTGCGCTAATTTTCATTTTGACATTAATCCTTTGCCTGAGAATGAAGGAATTCCCTTGAAAGCTACCAAATGTAATAAAGGAAATTCTAGGGCGATAGTGAGATTGGGATTCGCTGTAATTAATATGGCCTTCAGCTCGATTACTGGACATCTATTGTGTTCAGAGAGATTGAGACTACCTTATTGCATCGTTCATAAAAGTTTATATAAGTTTGAACAGAAGGCCAATATATATGATTGAATCATATTTAAGAATAATAATATATGTGAAACAAATATAAATTATATATATTTACACACTCATATAATAGTTAAATATACAAATAGAGAGAGAGAGATTGAGATTGAAACTGATTTATTACAATGTTCATATAAGATTATATAAGGTTAAATACAGAATAAATACGAATAAATAAGATTATATAATGATAAATATAGGAAAAATATATAAATAGATAAAGATAATTGATAAATATACATATATATAAAAAATGGCATATCCTGACCAGGAGCACATGTGCTTTACAGAAGGCAGAGCGCCATCTGGTGGAACAGAAATCAACTAAACATTGATTTAGCCTGTTCCCTGATATTTGGCCAACCCAATTTCTTGATAAATCAAGAAAAGCCATCCACGAACGCGTTTCGCGCTTTTTGGCGCTCGTCAGCGTGGAGTAGGCTGAACCATTGAGACCAAAAAAAGATTTTTTGATCCCAATGGCTTCCTGAAAAACCAAGAAATGGGTATTTAAGGCCAAACTTGCGTAAATACGCTTAGCACATTAAAAAACGAAATAAAAAAATAAAAGATAAAAAGATCAGGTGTTGAAATCAATATAAAAAATGGCATATCCTGACCAGGAGCACATGTGCTTTACAGAAGGCAGAGCGCCATATATAATACTAGCGGACCCGGCCACGCCCTGCTGTGGCTAAATTGTAATATGTTAAATTAACATTATACTAAACTATTCAGTACAGTAAAGTCAATATTCACTTATAAAGATAAAAATGTTTTAGCAGATCTAAAGCCCTACGGGATTGAGAATGGAACGTTACGCTAAAATTTGAAAGTGAATTTTATATATATAGATAATATAGCCCTTCATTATAATCATTGATAATAATCACTGCATTAATAAATGTCAGTGAACTCGTTTATATGTATTGTTTTTTGTTTTCGAGATATTCAAATAGAACGTTCTCACATTTTCTGTAAAATATCTATATATGCACAAACACAGAATATAATCACTACGTCTTAAATTCGCTATATTTATTGCTATAAATATTATTGCTATAAAAATGTTTTAGCCGATCTAAAGCCCAACGGGATTGAGAATGGAACGTTACGTTAAAATTTGAAGGTGATTTTTATATATATAGACAATATAGCCCTTCATTGTAAGCATTGATTATAATCACTGCATTAATAAATGTCAGTCTTCCCAGTATTCTTTTACCTATCTATGGAAATTTTGGTTTGAATTAGTGAACTACTGCGAATTTGTAGACGAATGACCCGGGCAACGCCCGGGTTTACACGATTAAATGTATATTACATATGGAAGATGGACGTAGTTCCCGGAGGGCACCCGCGAGGTCACTCTGTCCCCGCGCAACTGTCCAACCGGGAGCGCTCCGCGCCGTCAAAATCGTCACGCGTTCTAGAGGGCGCTGCTCGGCCGTCAGCCGGGAGATCTCATTTACTCGGTGGGGGAAGGGGGCGGGGGGGGGGGGGGCAGGGAGGTCACGTGCTGCGCCGGCAGCCAATCGTCGCGCGCCGCCATCCCCCGTCTGCCGCGAGAGGGGCGCAGATTGCGAGTGAATTTACGTTTTATTGTAAATAGAAATGCAACGAAAGGTTATTTCTAAAGAGTAATTAGCCATAAACCATCCCTGTAGTATACTAAACATCTTCCCAAAGTTTCATCACGATTGGTTGAGCGATGTAGAAGATTATCACTCACGGACGGACCAACGGACCAACCAACAAACATCCATTTTTATATATATAGATATAGAAGGTCTTCATTGGTTGCGCCCACCGCGGGAAAGAATCCGCCACCAATGGACTGCGAGAGTTCTTGATAGAGAGAGAGATTGGGATTTGAACTACTTTATCACAACGCCCAAATATGATTATATTCGGTTAAATACAAAATTTGATTAAATATTATCATATAATGATATAAATATATGAATAAAATATAAGAAAATATAAAAATAAGAGAGAGACATATTATTTTGATAAATATGTCATAAACACCCACGAGCTATATGATCTCTAATTGCACAATAAGGATTTGATAGAGGAGTTTGACTTATAAAATATTACAATTTTTTGCCAAAGAGGTATTTTTATCTCGACTTAGCGATAACTTGTAATAAACGCAGGAAGAAAAGCCAGATACTATCTAGGAAATGATGTACATGCAGATAGAATCTATTATGAAAGCTGAAATTTAAAAAAAAAGTAAAGGCAGCGTAAAAAAAACCAGACTATTATTATTTTTTGTGGCGAGAAGACGCACGCGACAACATTCCAACACGAAATTTTCCTGTGTAAATAAAAAAAAACTCTCTATACACAATTTTACTCTTCTGGTTTTCCTTTGGATTATTTCTCCACTATTTTATATGTGAATGGTCATAAAAATGATAAAACTATGTATGGACCAAGAAATGGTCGACAGAACAAGTAGAGATGACTGTTAAGTCAACGTTTAAAAGACTCGGAAAGAAAGTATATAAAAAGATGGTTTATCGCCCAATAAGCTTGAAAGACGTCTTGTGGCTCACCTGGGGCACGCAACCTGCTGCGTGCTTCACAGCAAAAACACCTCGTAAAAGATGGAAGATTGATCCATCGAAATATCGGATTAATAAATAATCGTATTTAAATCCAAAATAGGCCTTATTTTTAAAATATAAATGTATTATGGATTGCTCTATATTCAGAATATATAAAGATAAAAATTTGCTCTAAATAAGGCATCAAGAACATATGTCTTGTACTACTCTCAAGGTTTCAATATCGAAATGTTATAAATGATAGTGTAACCTGAAAAACAGATCTTTAAAAGATATCAGCTCACGAGTTGGACGCTTATTTTGGAAATAGATATTCAGACAACTCTTTCAATTTATAGCTTTGGTTTAGAACTATGCTCCTTCACAGGGTAATAAATCTTTGAAAGTTTCTCACTAGAGACTCACTATTCATCCAAAATTTGCCAAGTTCAACTGCCAAGGTGGTCTAAACAAATCTTCATCAATATTTCAGAGATAGAGAGAAATTGTGTAAAACATGATATTAACTAGGCATATAGAAATATATGGAATTAGAAATATATATTCTTAGGAATTTTTCCAATTAAAACAACGCCTTTTTCATATCATGGGACTAATTGGCATTATCTCTCTAGGGCTATAAACTATGTCAGGGACTCTTTTCAGACCTAATTATATATCGAATTGAATGTTTATCCAGATAGGTCAAATTTTGAAGAAATGTCTGTTGAACAAGCAAACGTAATTTTTTCAATATAAATTTTATTGTGTGTGTGTGTGTGTGTGATTTGTGTGTGTTAAAAGTAATCTTTATAATTAAATCATAATTATTGGATTTAAAAATATTTATTAAAAACTATATTCCAATTGGCAGCACGCTATTCTCTATCAAGCTACCAAAGATATAATGGTTAAAAAGAATATCGAAGTAGAAGATAAGAAGATACAGTAATTTATACGTAATTGATCAGTTACAAATTGACAGCACGCCAACCTCTATCAAATACAATGGGAACAATAACCTATTTGTTATCACAAATAATGACGTGTAAATTATTAAATCTTTTTGTTACCTTTAAAAGTTTGGCTTGCTGCCATAATTATAAAGTCAATTGAAAAATTGATCATTTTGATGCACAGTATATGACTTTATATTTAAATATGTGAGCGATAGTTACCCAGAAATATTCGAATATGGAAAACTATATCTTTGGGCAAAGAGTTTCCTTATTTTGAGGTATTGCAAGCTTTCGAGCAAATTTCGCTCGTCAACGAGCAAGTCTAAAACATAAACAAAACGCTTTATTAAGACATTTCAGTCTTATACAGAGTCTCGAGTTGAAATATAGGGTACATGCAGTAAAAATACCGGTAATAAGCATTGTTATTATTATTCTTTTAAAGTTAATCACATAAAGGTAGTATGAAATTTATATTCAGGAAAACTAAATCTAAAAAAATGAAGAGAGAGGTAAACGAGCATAAATCAGACTATGTTACAGATATATATGCTGTTTTCCTTATCCGAATATATAAATATATATGAAAAAAACAATAGAAAAAATAATAATAAGTGGGTCAGGTGTTGATATTAAAAATAAAGAAAGCATATCCTGACCAGGAGCACATATGCTTTACAGAAGGCAGAGCGCCTAATGGTAGAACAGAAATCAACTAAACATTGATTTAGCCCGTTCCCTGATATTTAGTCAACTCAATTTCTAGATAAATCAAGAAAAGCCATTGATTTATCAAGAAATTGGGTTGGCCAAATATTAGGGAACAGGCTAATGGTAAAATGGTGTTTAGTGAACTATGGACATAATTTGGCGAAACCGCTGAGAGGGTTCACTACTGATGAGCCAAGCCCTCTCATTCATTAAATCATATCATTGCAGTAAGGTCTGTAGAGATTTAAAAAAGAAACGCATTGCCAGTAAATTTATTTGTGTATAATTTTAACGATAGAGGGCAATAAAATTTAATATACATGTTTTAAGATGTTGTAAAATTTAATCGATGCTTAGATATGAGAATTTCATTGATTATATTAATTTATAATCCAAATGTATGTGTATTTCTATTTGTGTTGATTGTTTTTACTTATATCAATTCGAGTTTTGTTAATATGGTTAAATTTTCTATTGTTATTTTTTACATATATTTGAAAAAATAATGGTGATATAAGCCTAATTAACATATAAAATATGACAATAGAAATTGTTCTTGAATCTGTTAAAAACACTGGTTGTTTCACATTAGCTTCACGCATATTTCAGGTATCTGTTGCAATAAGATACAAGCTATTAAAATTATGGACAAAGCTTATGGAAGTATAAGGAATGTCCCCGCACATCTATTTTTTTTAAGGAGACAGAGGCAATTTTGTACACACTTTGGTTATCTCATGTCTCTTCAATAATGGTCACAGTGTATCAATTATCTTTCAGAAATATTGTCTGAATCCCGATTTACATGCTTAAAGTTACAACTTCCTTAAGTTTTGTCTATGAGTGTATTTTAACCCGCCAATTTTACCTATGATCTGCACAAGACTCGAATCCTTCTCAAAATTGAGATCTCCAAAGAAATAAATTAGGAAGTTTGTTTCTGAATTCTTTGAAAAGACTTAAGTATATGGTGTGTGTGAAACGTCAGATCTGTGGAAAGGCATGCGTTAGTAAACTAAAATTGTATTTTTTCATTTATAGAGATATTATCCTATGATTAATTTCTAATGCGCTTTTTAACCATTTGATATGTTTCAGGGGAACGATTCGAATATGATAATAAGAGCCTTGATAAAATTATCCGAAATATCGGATATAGAAAGGGAAGAGGTAAGTGATTTACTAGTTATTAAATTTCAAAATCTTCTATATATATTTATTCCATGTTTTAAAGCCAAAGTTTTCTGAATATAATATATTTAAAAATAGAGACCAATCCATAAATAGATCTTTAATTAAAAAGGCATATATTGGATCAAAATATAATTTATTTACCAATATATCAGTTGGCTGAACGCCAACCTTTTTCAATGTATTATAGCATATTAATGTGTGTCAACAACAAACTCAGCGCCACATAACGTCAATAGAATTAAGTTGAGAAAATATTATGTGGCGCTGAGTTTGTTGTGGATACACACATTAACATGTTATGATACCTTGAAAAAGGTTGGCATTCAGCCAACTCAAATATTGGTAAATAGATTATATTTTGATAAAATATATACTTTTTTAATTAAACGTATAGACGTATATTAAAAACCCAAAATTGTCATTTCCTGGCCTCTCGCATGAGCATTTTAGATGGCAGAGCGCCATCTAGTGAAGCAAAAATCAAATAAACGTTGATTTAGCTTGTTGCAAAAATATTTGGCCAACCCACTTTTTTTAATAAATGAAGAAAATTCAACCAAAATATCTTTGGAACAAGCTAAATCAACGATATATTTATAAGTCGCTTTCTGTGTATCTTTCCATGTTGAATATTTTATTTGTTATATTTGTATGTACATTTAGCACAAGTGTCCCTAGGGGGACATAGCGTTTTGAATTGAAATAAATAATAATAATAATAAGCTAAATCAACGTTTAGATGATTTTTGTTCCACTAGATGGCGCTTTTCCATCTAAGATGCAAATGTGAGCGGTAAGATAAATGCCAATTTAGTTTTTAATATCAATACCTGGCTATTTTTCTATTTTTCTCGTTTTTTCACATATATATTTCTCTTCATCTGATTGAATATAATATTTTTTATTTAATTTTACAAATGTGAGATCCCTCTCACTAGTTTTTCTTTTGGTATCTCAAATATCACGCAAATCAGTGAAGTCCTTGAATTGTTAACATTCTCCGAAAAAAAAATGTTTCTTTATAAATATATATTTTTTTAAATGGCTGAGATGGCCTTTTGAGTACATGGATATATTTATAATTCAATTGCCATCTATATCGATCAGATTTGTGACAAATAAATTTACTGGTAATGTGTTTCTTTTTTTACACACAATACTTTACAATTTGATTTCATTTAACTAAATTTGCATACTCATTGTACATATATCAATTGTGTTTATATATATATTTTTAACTTTTCATCTAACTAACTTGCATACTAATTCTGTACATATTTAAAATATATTTCTTTCTTTTCTTTCAAAATTTTGTTTATCTTTAAAGTGCAAGTGTCCCTAAGGGGAAATATCGCTCAAAGTCGAAATAAAGACAATAAAGTGTTTCTTTTCATCAAATATTATCTCTACAGACCTTACTGCAATGATATATCAGGTTTTATTGGGTATTCAGATGAATTATATAAGGTTCACTTACTCTGATATGCAAAACCTTCTCATTCAAAAACATATCATTGCAGTAAGGTCTGTAGATATAATATTAGATGATATCATTAAAAAGAAACACATTGCCCGTAAATCTATTTGTTACAAATTTTAAAAGGATATTTATTTGTGAATTTTATGTATATTCATTCTTATTGTGTTGTGCCACAGATCTGCTATGGAATAGGAATGACCAAGATGGAAGATAAAGAATATAGGGATATCATGATCTTGAAAAGAAAATGCAATATGATGGACTAGCGAATCACTTCTGTGGAATTCTAAGTGTGTAAAATACAAGACAAGATCATTTTATGTAATATTGAACATATTTTTATTATCGTTTTATATCACGATAATTTTAACAAAATAAAAATTTTCATTTATTATCTATAAATGTATTATTTATTCACACACAAATTTAAGCAAACATTATAGTTTTTAAATTACGAAACTATTTTAGACGCGTAATATTCTTTTTAATATAAAATAAATTCTACTGCCCTTACTGCAATGGAAAAAATTAAAGGGAGGGCCTGGCTCATCAGTGGTGCAAAAGTGTCTAGCATAATTAAGAATGTAGATTCTTTATATTTTAATTCTTCACTATGGTAATTATTATTATTGACGGTAACCAACTCTCCATGAGCCAAAGTTGTTTTAATTGATATGAACATGGGGTAACATGCAATTAACCTTCAAGGTTTAGGTGTTGAAATTATACACGCCCATTATAAAATAAAATATTGTCCTATGTCACCCAGTCTTCTTGAGTACAAAGAAAATAATAGGGGCCCATAATATAGCAGTATCATTAGAAACGATTATAAGAGATAAATATAAACAATTTCATGATAAGACAAGCAATCAACTTCTACGAAACTAGCATCATGTTTATCATCCTAGTAATGAGGGCCATAGCCTGGAACCAGGGTATATAGGTTGGTTTTCGAATTTTCGAAAACTGGAGAATGTGGCTCATTTGTGGCTGATGGCTCAGATGTGGCTCATTCTGTATCACCACTAGTAAAGCTTTTTCACTGAGATGATAAATATATTGAATCGATCTGATGTATAATTAAAAGGAGATGTACCTCTTTAGGTACAGGAATATCATCCTCCCGCAACTTTCTGTTATATATACAAGTATAAAAAAAAACAATAAAAAAGCACATGTGCTCGTGGTCAAGAAATTCCTTCTTTATTTTCAATATACAAGTATATATAGCCCTATAGGTATATATATATATGCCTGTATATATAGCCCTTCGCATTTGTGACAGAAATTTTAAAGAGTAATTAAACTTTAAAATTTGTCAGTAAATACGAATTGTTCTCTTGCGCCGCTAAAATAAAAACACCTCTCTCTCTCTCTCTCTCTCACAAACAAAAACAAAAAATATCAAACATCAGATCCGTATAATACAATAATCCGAAAAAGGTCAAATATCAATGTGATTTATAAATACATTCTTTAAATGAATTTTCTTTTCAAAAGTGTAAAAATAAACTGTCAAAAAGAAAACATTATTAGAGCGAGAATCAACTAAATTTAAAAATAAAATTTTAATCCTCGGTCGTTTATTTAACAGCTTGATTTAAGTACCTCGATATCTAACCACTAAGCTAAGAAATATGCTCGCGCATTGAATATCCAAACTATGATTGGCTGACTAGGATCATGTGATATCAGGGGACCAATCAGCTACGAATATCTCGGATATTATACTTACCTATAAGCTCATAAAATATCTATCCATTATAATGGTATTTGAATAATTGCAAATTAAAATCAATAAACAACAGATATTTGAATTTTTGCATCAATAAATATGAAAAATTGCTAAGAATGCTTTTTTCATGATTCTTCGTGTCTGAAACCACATATAATAGAAGTAAATACTTGTAAATAGTATTGATAACTATCAGTTAGTGTAGCAGATTTCAAACTATCCTAAATCTTATCCTGAATGGCATTGACCCATTCCCCGTAATATCAAGAACAAGTAGGGCGCCTCTGTTTACCCTTGATACCATTGTATTGATAAATCGCTTCCTATTCACCTAGATCTTACAAAATACCCTACTTTTCCATATTTCCCATACCTGTGCAATGTTTGACTGAATGTCATTGCTCTAGGAATTTCAACTACTGTAAGTGCCCCACACACTTATTATCTATATATGATAGCAAAGAATATGTAGCACTAAAAAATTCAAATAGTTTGCTCTTTAAAAAGATGTGTAATTTATTTTCAAGATAGTGTGTGCTTCTCAACACTAGACTTTGTTCGTTTTTATTTGAACAAGTACGTAGACAATTAGGAACGCCCCAAGGGTTTCATGCGTCTGGAACGATATGTTTTAAGGCACCCCCATTCTAACTATGCTTTCTCTTTCTTTATCCTTTCTCATCCTAATTTTGACACCGATATTTCAATATTATCGATTTAACATTGAAAATAATAGTGTTTTATGCTATATTTCCGTATTATTATGATTATTTGCCACTTAGCGGCCTTCTTGCGAAGTCCTCTCTGATTTCGCATTACCCTCTGGGCGACCTCAGTAACAACGATGTGATTTTTTTTTCCTTTCCATGAAAAAATGGTTAACAACAAAATATATATATTTGCTATGTTGAAGGTTTTTCTACACACATTTACAAACTATTTTAAATTTTGTTAGGTTGAAAATATTTTTTTCTAGAATACTTTTTCGTTATATTTTTAATAATATATAATAGGTAGAAATTTTGCCGAAAGGATATTGATCTATAAAAATAAAGATCGCCTCTCACGTCATAATAGACGCTTAAAGATAAGCGCCATCTATTAACCGTCTTTGCAAACTAGCGGACTCGAATCGGTGACAAAGCCCACCCTGGACTAATGAGGGTCATATCTTGAAATCAGGTTTCCTGGTGGGTGTTCTGATCTTGAAGCTGCTGTTGTGTATTTTTTACCGATCTAAGTCCTCCATTTTGCAGAATCTCAATAGATGTCGCTTAGTTTTAAGCATTTACTTTGAAGGAAAAAAGTTTGAAAGTTTAAAGTTAGCAATGAAAAGATTTCTTTCCTTTTTTTAGATTTATAGAATATTCTACATAAGCATTTATGTCTTTTTAGGATAGTTTACTTCTTTATGAAGCAAGTGTGATATGAGAATCATCGTGTGTGTACAATGAAAGTATTTTCCAGTGATATAAAATGATTAAAATCATCATGAAAAGAAGATATTTTACAATGATGTGATTTTCAACTCGAGTTGAATTCAGTTGATAATGATCCAGATTTTTCTTTACTACAAAAATAGCGTTATAAGGAAATAGATGAAGTACACAAAACATATTTTCATCATAAAAAACGTATTAAAAAGAGTTTAATAAACGATAATTTTTTTTCTCAAAAGGAAATTAAATCCTATTCTACCGTATTATAAAATGCAGTAAATAAAGTTTCCGTTATAAAAGAAGATATCTTCATAATATATATATTAATACACAAATTCATCATATTGCCACGTGGAAAATTAGGGAAGAAAAACTTTAGGATGAGACAGCAATTTATTTAAGGCAAGAACAAACTATGAAGGATAAACAAAAGATAAGAAATGAGGGAATTTTACAGAGTAGCAAAATATAAACATAAAAAATGATACTCTGTTAATACTAGTGTAAAATAACAAATTCTTGTAAAATAATAAATACTTAGCTACAATATTGACAACAAAGACTACTATGCTAGACTACATATAAAATGAAAGGATTTAAAAGCACGAATGTTTCTTTTATACATAATACAAACTTCTACTGCCCATACTGCGATTAAAAATTATGTCCATAGTTTTCTTGAAAACCATTTCTGAGATTCCACTTTTCAGCGCTGCATACATAAGCAGAATCGTCCAATACAGTATTAGAGCTCTGAGAAGCGGTCTGGTGGATTAAATTGGCGAAACCGCTGGGAGGGTTAACCACTGATGAGCCAAGCCCTCCCAATATATTTTTTCATCGCAGTAAGGGCATTAGAAGTTTGTATTATGTATAAAAGAAACATTTGTGTTTTTAAATCATTTCATTTTATATGTATAGATAGCGCGTTATTGCTTTGTGTTATGCTAGACTACATTTACAAGATTCTAAAGGTAGTTATAGAATATATACAACAATATATATGTGATACTTACGACATGCTTGAAGATATAGCAGGAGATGTATTCACCCTCTTCTGTTAGCAAGAATTTTGTTAATTATAGCAGATTAGAGAATAGCTTTATAGTGATTTTTGCAGTATATAGTGTTGCAGAGAAGTCCACCACCTGTGGACTTGGAGGGAGGACGTCCCTATCTGCTACTTGTTTGTTTTCCATAATACACTAAGGTGAATAAAAAGGAGCCGAACAGAGATTCAATCGACCTACGTTTTATCGCTTCTCGGTACCAGCTCTCGCGAACAATTCTTTGAACCCTTCAAAGAAACTTTCCTTACAGTAATTCACCCATTAGTAATGCATATTTTTAAACCTGTTTGCAGTTAGAAATAACTCAGATACATTGACCTATGTAAATTCTTGCTTTATCAAGGGTGTCATCACCTGCTAAATTACTCTTGCTCAATCAATGGTCAACAACCATTCAAGTTTTTTTAGAATAATGTCAAATTCAGCCTTGTGGAGAAGGTTTTGAATGTTTTATCCTTTAAAAATCTAGTGTGTTATATTATAAATTTTATCTCAGGTATATATATGTTATAATAGAAAAAATTCTGTATGATTTTTGATAATTAGTTATATAGAATTAATACTTGATGCTGATTATTTTGAGAATAGAGATATTTGTTGAGCAGTCGTGGAAAAAATAAAAGAGTTTTGATCAGAGGTTGCTTTAATTGAGCTAAAGAATGTGAAAAAATAGTACAAATGTAATATTGTACTGTGATAAGGTGCATAAATTAAGAAAAAGGCATCTACTTATCGTGCAACTGAAAGTTGCGAATGGCTTGCGCCATCTATCGGAATAAATATCAACTATTCTCGTTGATTTTTAATTATTCCAGAATTGGCCAAATACCCATTCTTGATTAATCATGGGTATTTGGCCAATTCTGGAATAATTAAAAATCAACGAGAATAGTTGATATTTATTTCGATAGATGGCGCAAGCCATTCGCAACTTTCAGTTGCACGATAAGTAGATGCCTTTTTCTTAATAAATGAGCTAAAGAATGTTTAAAAGACATAATTTGGTAAAAGTAATGCCTGGCTTAAGGCGTAATAATAAAAAAAATGAAAAGCTTATTTACATCATGTACAAATGTTTGAGCCAGCCATTGGGATAAAACAACAACGAGTTTTTATAGGGGAAGCGTGACCTCTGGCGGTCGATTTAGCAAAGTATTTGTATCTCTGAAATATATAATTTTAAATAAAATAATATTTTAATATAACAATTTTAAATAAAATATTTTAATATAACATATATATACTTAAAAACTGTGATATATATATGGTAATTTAAACCAACAACCCTATATTGTATAATACTTATAACAAGATTGTCATGTTGTATATAGAAACACATATATAAATAATTATACGCATGATTGACATGTGTCATTGCATCACCATATGTAATGTACTTTGTACAAACTGAGGATAAATAAATGAAACTATGTAATGGATTAAGAGCTGAGTTAAAGCAAGATTGAGAAGTTCAAAAACGTCTAAAATCGAGAGAGAAATCCAACAACCTTAAAAAGGAATTTGGCAGCCCATTGCCATCTGGTCCAAAGGGTGCAGAATGCCGCAGACGTTCAAAGTCCAAATTCTCACATGTTCCCCCCCCCCCCCCGGCAGAGATATAAAACATCTGCCCTAGCCGAAATGTTACACAGTCATTTTCACCATCGGCGCGAACCCTTGTCGGTTGTAGCCAAGACCACCTCATCGCCATGTAAAACAGTAAGATCTCTGCTAACTCCATCTTGCTCTTAGCTCTACTTTTATCTGTTCACGGAACTTTCCTACTACAACTGTGTCTCTTCGTTTTTTTATCCTGTCGACTCTCGCTATAAGCTGTGGTAACCGAGGGTCAAACCTGTAGTAACCGGGAGGGACAGTCAGGGCGTGGAGAGTTTTCCAGTACCTCTCTGCACCTTGTAGGACCTTTAACAGTTCTCACAGAGTACAGGCAGTCGTGGTCGAGGCAGAGTGGAAAGCTTGGGAATGTACACACACAAAAAACGAAGAGACACAGTTGTAGTAGGAAAGTTCCGTGAACAGATAAAAGTAGAGCTAAGAGCAAGATGGAGTTAGCAGAGATCTTACTGTTTTACATGGCGATGAGGTGGTCCTGGCTACAACCGACAAGGGCACGCGCCGATGGTGAAAATGACTGTGTAACATTTCGGCTAGGGCAGATGTTTTATATCTTTGCCGAGGCGGGGGGGGGGGGGACATGTGAGAATTTGGGCTTTGAACGTCTGCGGCATTCTGCACCCTTTGGACCAGATGGCAACGGGCTGCCAAATTCCTTTTTAAGGTTGTTGGATTTCCCTCTCGATTTCAGACGTTTTTGAACTTCTCAATCTTGCTTTAACTCAGCTTCTTAATCCATTACATAGTTTCATTTATTTATCCTCAGTTTGTACAAAGTACATTACATATGGTGATGCAATGACACATGTCAATCATGCGTATAATTATTTATAGATGTGTTTTTATATACAACATGACAATCTTGTTATAAGTATTATACAATATAGGGTTGTTGGTTTAAATTACCATATATATATATATATAGAGAGAGAGACAATTTTGACAATTAAAAGGTTTATTGACCTCAAGTCAACAGTTAAACATTACAACAGTTAAAATAACAAAAAATAAATATTCAGAATCTCTAATCGTTTGTATCAGACGAATACCATGGGGGTTCGTCTCGTTCAATGTCGCATTCTGTCCTGAAGTCGGACAGCCTCTTGCCTAGGTCGGAGTCCTTGTCCCCGACATGGGCGATTGCCTTGTCAAGGAATTTCTTCAGAGCAGAGATCTGCTCGGGCGAAAGATATGTGAAGACGTCCTCCCTCATGGTTGGGCATACAACAGCCTTCTCTATTTCCCACCTGTGATAATCCATATATAGGGGTTCCAGGAAGGAGTCAGCGTCTAGTACCTTGAACAGATCCTCAACCTTCTGTAAAGTGAGCTGAGGAAGCTGTGTGGTTTGTGGTTTAGGGACGGAATATCCCATTGTTAGTGCAGTCTTGGCCTGATCTTTGGCAGGGTCCGCTGTTGGTGAAGTAGTGGTCGAGGAAGGTGCTAGTAGAGATGGTAACACGCTGGTGCTCGGCGCCGGAGTAGAAGGCTTGGTGGCTGGAGTGTTCTGGGAAAGGACTGGGCAGCTCTCCGCGGGCAAAGACGCGGCAGGATTGGGAGGTGTCACATGGATTGTCTGGATGGTTCCAGAATTTCCCTCAGCCGATGTAGTCGCTGTGAAGCTGTGGGAGGGCGTGGGCAAGGAGGGTGGAGGTGTCAACACCGGTCCACTTCGGGTGCCCTGGGGTGACATCTACTACACCTAACGCCGTAGGTGACGTAGGCGGGTGTGGACTCTCCTTTGGAGATGATCACCAGCTTGGCAGGGAGCTGGTGGAGTTTGCGTCCTTCATTCAGGAGGACGAAGGCCTCCCTGTTGCCGGTGGTCCAGGTGTATTCGTTACAGGACACCACTTCATAGGCCAGGGAGACAACCCGGCAGTAAGGTCGCAGGGCCTCGATGATGTCCTCCTCCCTCACTGCGATGGGCAGGTTCCCGAGGATGATCTTCTCCGCCTTCCTTCTGTATGGGAATGCCCTGAGGAAGGTGTTGTTGATGGTGAGTCCATTCTCCACCAGGCGCTCCGCCTTCTCAATGCTGGCCAGTGCGACCATAGCATGGCCGGACTTCTTCATCAGCTGGTAGACGGAATCCTTCCCCAGCAACTCTTCCAAGGCCTTCATATAGTGGACGTGATGGAAATCCGCGCACCATTCGACATAGCAGCATTGGTCGAACGATGTTGCTTCTGATCTAGCTTTGTTCAGCGCCTGTTGCTGTCTGGTGTTCCTGACGTGGGTCACAGACTCTTTTGTGGTCCTTCGAAGCTGTCCAGATGGTTTTGGAGAGCTAGCGTCCGGCCTCACAATCTGGGCCCGCTGACTTTTAGAGTCAAAACGTTTCCTTTGTTTCCGGTGTACAGATTCAAAAGGTTCGCTGTTATTATCTTTTTCCGCGGCCTCAACTTGCTCCGCCCAATTTTCACTTTTTGCCGTGGCCGGATTTACATATCCGCCGTTTTTCACGAACGAATTTGCATGTCCGTCGCTCACACCTGGATTCAAACAATTATTCGTCGAATCTTTTATCGTCGATAAATCGACTTCCATTTCAGCTACCTCGATGGGAATCATACCGCCGTGTAGATCTTTATCCTGGCTCACCGCCAGTACTGCATATGGGTTGGAAAACTCGAAGTTTTCCATCTCCAGATAGAAAAATGCGGAGCTCGCGCGCCGCGCGGCCGCACGGCCGAGAGAGAGAGAGAGACGTGATATTGGCATGAACTATGATATATAAACTGTGGTATTAACGGTGGCATAAAATTGTAATAAAAACTTCTATAGTTGTAAATTAATTAAGTTGTAGTATGTTAATATAAAATTTAAAAAATGGAATAAGAAAACATGCGACAAATAGAATAGTTGGTTAAATGGTAGAATGTTGGCATTTAAAATGTGTAAGATTCTTGTTTTCTAACACAATCCCACTCTAAGGCAATATACAGGGTGATCCAAAAGTCCCGCACTATTTTAAAAATTAATAACTCCGCGAATATTTGCGCTAGAGCAATGCGGTAAACACCATTGTGTTCAGGATGCAATGGGATTTTTTATGGCAAATAATGAAAATTTCGAAATTGATTTTAGTTACAATTTTATTCGCCAGATGGCGCACTACCAGAATCAGAGATTCAGCGGCCAAATTGTTTGATAAATTGAAAAATATAACTGATCGACACGTATTTTTCCTTTTTGAATACCAGGAAAGAACCCTAATAACATCAAATAACAAATTAATAAAACACCACTTCGCAAAAAGTATGAAGAATTGGTTAACAATTTTTAAATACAATCAGAGATATGTAAAATAGGTAAATGCAAATTAAACATGTAGCAAAAAAAAATTGATATTTTAGATATGGTTTGTTTCCGAAGATAATAAATTTCTAATATTTTCAATTCAACTCTCTCTCAGTATCGATTATATTTATTTTAATTCATTTGAAAAATATGTACCTATCTCTGATAATTTATTTTACTCTGGAATGCCGTTGTTGTTGACGTGTCCAATAAAAAGCCTCAGATGTCTCCATGCATCTCCATCACAGCAGCAGCAATGTCCACTATCTTGGGTGTGTAAAGCTGCTGCTCTGGGTCTATGTCAATTTTCTGCAAGGCTGCGGCCATTGCTGGCTATGAGAATATGTGGGTAGGTGTAAGTTCCACACCAGGACAATTGTTGCATGCCCTATAGGTTATTGTGCCATCTGGATGTATTGTTATTCCTTTATAGTGTTTTGTTCTAAGTCTTGTTATAGTTTTTGTCATTTTTCTCTCAGAGTTTATTTCGCATTTTGATCTTTTCTTATTTATTGTTTAATTATCTTGTATTTTGACAAAGAATCAGCGTCAAATAATGACATTTGTTCTTTCCTTTGGCTCAACTTTCTGGCTTCCTTTGTCAATTCAAATGCTATTTCATTACCCCCGATCCCAGCATGGGCAGGGATCCATTGTAGAATGCAGTTATTCTTCAATGGTTCCAGTTGGGTAAGTAACGAGTGTATTTTCTGTGTGATTTTAGTATTGCCCTTCTGAATTGCTTCTTGAGCGGATATGGAGTCACTGTATATTAAATTTTATTCTACTTGATGCAGGGATGGTTGGTTAAGGCATACATCAAGGGCTTTCCAGATAGCTGTTAGTTCACAAGTGAAGTTTGACGAAATCTGTCCTGCTCCTTCTTTGATTTTGATGTGCGTTCCATCTTGCAGTATTATGTTAATTCCGGCCCCTCCATAACTCAGGGTAAGGTCTGAAGATCCATCTGTATATGCTGTTAAAGGGGGTGGCCTAGAATTTTTAATCAAGAATTTGTACTATGAGGACATAGCCGTTAATATTTCAAACACATTAGACCTCGAAGCCCAAGATATCAAATTCTACCTCAATCAAAACAAAGCCATCAACATATACAATATGTATCACCCTCCAAACAATACATTTATTGACGATGGAACAATGGCTTAATTTCTTACAGACAACACTATTATTGTAGGTGACCTTAATGCCAAACATCAACTATGGGGATGTTCCACGCCAAACCCAAGAGGCAAAATACTTTCAAACATATTTGACGACAATGCCATCATGTGCCTAAATAATGGGAATCCTACCCATCATTCCTACAGCTATAATACTGCACAAGCCCTTGATATAAGTTTTTATTATCCTGACATTTTCCACAAATGCAAATAGCAAATATTAAAAAGTATTGGAAGTGATCATTTGCCTAATTTGATAGAAATTAGCACCAAGACCAAAACCAGCTCAATTAAAAAAAATTCTGGAACTTCAAAAAGGCTAATTGGATATCATTCGAAAACACCATTATTAAAGCAGCCACAGTTTCAATACCAAGAGGTAATATTAAGAAATGGATTCCAAATTATACACACCAGGCAAAAAATATTCAAACACTTATAACTAAAAGAAATGAACTACAAAAAAAGAGCACCCAAAACCAAACAAATTGTAGAACTGAACTGAACATTGTGAATGCAAAAATAAAAAGATTATACGTAAATGTGAAAAGGGAAAAATGGAAACAAATTTGTGAAAACCTGAACCCAAGAAACCCAAATACAAAACTTTGGAATTTGGCAAAACAAATTGACAGATCCCAGTCACAAACTGAAAAAAACTAATATGATTAAGAATACAGATGGTACACCAGCAACTAATGACAAAATTGCTGCCAATCTTTTAGGTAATTCATATCAAATAAGTAGCAAAATCAAGGTTGAAACAAAGGCCCAAAGGATTATTCATGACTGTAAAAATGTCACCAGCACTCATAATATTTTCCATGACAAAAATAAATATGAAAGAGCTAGCTTATGCATTAGAAAACACTGACCTAAACAAGACTCCTGGGCCAGATGAAATCCATGGCCGAATGATATCAAACTTGGGCAAAATTGGCAATGAAAGACTTCTTAATATTTTCAATAACTCCTGGAAAACTGGAAAATTGATTCAAGACTGTAAAAATGCAACAATAATTCCCATTTAAAAACTTTACAAATCTGCTGATGACCCAAAAAACTACCGACCTATCTCTCTCATAAGTATTTGGTGAAAATTAATGGAAAAATTATACTCAGACGACTCACCTACCACCCCGACACAAGAAATCTCTGACCAGAAGAACAATATGGATTTAGGAAAGGACATGGGACAATAGACCAACCCTTATTTTTCACACAAAAAGTAAAAGATGCACAAACAGAAAACCAACTAACCACACAATAGCTGCTTTTTAGACCTTACACAAGCTTTTGATAAGGTATGGAAAAACAAGTAAATTCAAAATTATACAAACATTTCAAAATTGATTGGAAAAGCTATCACTTGGATAAATGATTCCCTTAAAAATAGATGCATCAGGGTCAAATATAATGGCACTTTATCTAAAACCTTCAAATTGTATCAAGGATTACCACAAGGATCAGTCCTTAGCCCAAATCTCTTCACCCAATTTATTGCAGGCATAGAAGAATTTTTTCTCATAAAACCAATATTGGACTTTTCGCTGATGACATTATTCTATGGAGCAGCAACACTAACTGGAAAAAAGCTGAAAGAGATTTGAACAAGACTCTTCTCCACCTAGAAAAATTTTCTAATAAACATAAATTAGAATTTAACCCCCAAAAATCTGAAACCTGTCTTTTTACTACCGATAAGAAACTATACAAAATAAGACCAAATATTATTCCGAAAGAACAACAATTGCAATATAATAAACATCCTAAATATCTCGGCTACACCCTGGATCCAGAAATTAACTCCAGTAAACATATTGAAGGAGTTGTTAGAAAAGGAAGAGACCGACTAAAAATCTTGAAATATATTTCAGGAAGAGTGGGGAGCTGAAGCAACAACACTAAAATTAACTTACACATCTCTAATGAGACCTATCTTGGAATAAGGATATCAAATCTATGGTACAGCATCTGAAACAAATCTAAAATCACTGGAAAGGATACAACTAAATGCAGCTAGAATTATTACAGGTCTTCGAAATACCTGCCCTAATAATATTGTACTTTACGAGGCAGACATTATGCCCTTAAAGGGTAGAAGAAGCTTCAATCTGCCAAAATATATAAACAAAATCAAGAGTTATGAAAACAAACACAGAACCTCCAATTGCATACTTAATTGGGAATCCAATATAAGACTCAAAAAAGAGGCCCTCTCCACCTGGCCAAAAGAAATGGATTTTTAAAATATAAAGTGGAAAAATATTATTTAGCAGAAAAAATATCCCCATGCGAATCACTAACAAAATGTTATTTTTAATGCCACTTTAAATGAACCCACCAACAAACAATACCAAAATCCAGAATACTTAAAACAATTATCATTAGAAATAATTAATAAAATTCCTAAAAATGTAATAACTATCTATACCGATGGTAGCAGAGACGAGTTGGGACACACTGACAGTGACTCTCTCATTAAAACCACAAATGGCAATGAGAAAATAAACAGAAGAAACCCAGATTTTTGCTCAGTCTTCAGATCAGAACTTATAGCCATCTATGAAGTCTTAAAATCCATCAGAAACACTAAACATCACGATATATGGATTCTTACTGATAGTAGAAGTGCAATACAACACTTGAGTCACACAAGGGAACTTAGAGACAAAGTAAGCAGGAACATAATTGGTTATCTCCAAAAACTCTCAATACCTCAAAAATTCACCTTCAATGGATACCCTTACATGTTAGCATTGAAGGCGATGAAGCTGCTGATGCGCTAGCGAAAAAGGGCACAAAAGAAACCTTGCTACAGAAAAATAAACTTACTTTTAAAGAAATAGAAACAGTAGCCAAAACAAAAATAAACAAGAACTGGAGGATCCCACCTAAGCACAGTTGGTACACCCTAGAAGCAGATGGCCACCCAGACCTTTCGGTCCACAAGCCGGCATCCGAAGCATGCACTTCGCTGCTATTCTGTTCAACTCATAAGCCAAGTAACGATATCCAAGCTAGTGCTTGGACATTGTACCTGGAAACACCACCTCCCAGACAACGTGTCTGGAAGGATTTCTATACCGGTGGCCTTTAATCACAGCAAAAGAGGACACTATCTACTGTGTCCAGCAGGGACCGCGGGGAGGCGGCCCCCGGTCGACTCTGTTCATTAACAGCTGAGGAAAAGCTCAGCTGCCACGTCGTGGGCTTTCTCAAGAAGCTTGCTGTGGTTTCTCAGCAGCTTACTCTCGATCGCGCCCCTCGCCCTCCTTCTCTCTTCCTGCACACCCACTACCCTTGGACAATCCAAGACGTAGTGGCGTGCATCCACATCCCTTTCTTCATAGACGCAATCAGGGTTTCCCTTAATTTTAAATCTGTGGAGACTCCTGGGAAAGGGCCCATGTCCCGAACTACCCTAATGAATTTGTGGGACAATACCTTACAGAGGTACTTGGGTGTTGTTACCAATTGAATATATATATACCTCTCTCCCCTTCACACTGTTCCTCCATCTGTCCAACCATAAGTCCTGGACGTGCCCCCTGATCCTCCTATAAACTTCTTTCTTGGTCACTGGGGTCCTCAGTGATCTATCTCTAAAGCATCCTGCCTTAGTGAGCCTGTCTGCGAACTCATTACCTTCGATGAGGCTGTGTCTCCTAACCCAATAGAGCTCCGGAGCCCGCGTTGTCATCTCCAGCTCCTGGATTATTTGATGCGCGAGTTGCCCTTTCACCAGATTGATGGCGACGAGGGCCGACATACAATCTGAATAGAGGCGGTCCGGGCTGAAGTTCTTCTCGGCACACACTCTGAGGGCTACCCTGATCGCAACCAGCTCGGCTGAAAAGACCAATTCGTCCACTCTGAGTGTTAAGCTTTCTTGGAAGATCAGCTTTCCATTAGTGAAAATCACTACTTCAGCTCCAGTATTGGTTCCAGACTTACTACCATCAGTGAAAACCTCCGTGCCAATTCCTGTCGGCCCTCCAGGACTCCAATTCCACTTTGGCAACCACTGCGGAGGCTTCCTTGGGTCCCTCTTCCATTCCAGGGCACCCGCTTCAAGTCCCAGGGCATCTTCCCTGTTCTCCCAGATCTTCTGTCTGATGGTCTCCTCCTCTAGTTTCAATCCCAGGGGAATAAGCACAGCGAGGACCAAAAAGGCCTCACTGCTGGTAGTGCGATATCCCCCTGTGATTCTGAGTGCCGCTGTCCTCTGCACGCTCTCTAGAGTTTTTGCCACCTTCTGATCCCTGTTATAGCAGGATTGGCTCGACACAGGAGAGGCAGAGGTTCCTAAAAATAGTACCCTCCTTCTCCCCCTCCCCCTGTTGAGAGCCAACCAGGACAGGCCTGCACAACGCCTCCCTGCCTCTCGCCACCATCTCCTCCGCCTGGTATTGCCAACCCATCTTGTCATCAATGACCACCCCCATGACTACCCTCCGTCCTTTCATCCGAATAGCCGGCTTGTGTTTCCATTTGATCCCTTTCCTTCTAGTTCTTATGTCCCTAGGTTTAAAGCTGAGGGCTTTAGTTTTGGAGACATTGAACTTAAGGCCAGAGTCATGGGCCCAATTCGAGAGGATTTGGAGAGAAGCTTCAACACACTTCTCAGCTTTCGCTCTTGAAGCAGCCTCAATGATGAGGAACTGGTCGTCAGCATAGAGAACCAGCCTGGCTCCCTCAGGGAGCTCCTCCTGTAAAACGGTGTTTACCAGGATATTCCACAGAATAGGTCTGCAGCAAGAGCCCTTGGGGCAACCCCTAGCACAGTTTCTTTCCAACTTCCGCCCACCAAAACTGAGGCTAATCCGTCTATCCCTCAGGAAGTCACGAACCAAGCTGCACAAATTATCAGAACAACCCATGTCCATCAAATTTCTCATCGGCTTGTTCCAGCTCATGGAGTTGAACGCACCATCAATGTCCAGGGCCACGAAAAGAACCCAAGCACCCTTATTTAAGCCCATATCAACCCCCTCTAACACCTCGTTCAGAGCTGTGGTTGTGGAGTTCCCTTCCCTAAAACCATGTTGGAAAGAGGAAAGGAGCTCATTAATCTCTAGCCAGTGCTTCAGTCGCTGAGCTAGTAGGCTATCCAGGACCATACCTAGACACACTAGTAACGAAAGCGGACGATAATCATTAGGAGAATTACCCTTTCTACCAGACTTTTCGAGAAGCACTACTCGAGCAACCTTCCATGCCTCAGGAAAAGTACCAGTGTCCAGACACCTATTGAAAAACCTGGCAAGAAGTGATGGGTGCATTCTTAACAGGGCTCTCACGACCGTGTTATCGATTCCTTCGGGACCAGGAGATTTCCTTTTCCCGAACTTGAAAGCCGTCAGTTTCACCTCATTCTCAGAAAAGGGCGGATCCACCAAACCACAAGTGTTCAGAGAGATCTCGTCCTCTGGTTCCTCGTTTCCGAAGTGCCGATCCAAGTTGTTTTTATTTTATCTTCTGCTTTCGAGCGAGAAGGTCTAGAACACATTCTCTCTGAATTTTCTCATTGTTGGTGGATGAAACAGCACCAGTGATTATTTTGGCCGCTTTTGCTTGAACACTGTCTAGTCTTACTTTTAGTGATGAGCTTGAGGGAGCCCAGACCGGTGTTGCATATTCCATTATCGGCCTTATTAAGGTGATATATGTTGTTCTGAGAATTCTGGTTTTTTCTTCCCAATTTGTTCCACATAGCCATCTCAGAATGTTTAGTTTTCTGGTAGCTATATTTGAGGTGCTAATTATGTGTTTTGAAAATTCCAATTCCTCATCAATGACAGTTAAAATAATTTTATTGCCATCTTGTCAATACATGCAAAGTGCACAGTCTGCACTATTTAAAAAAGATAATATGCATTATATACACTATGTACAATGAATATGGCGCCTCTACCAGCGCTGCAGAGTTTGGTGGAGAATCGCCAGTGGGTCTCCAGCGACACCACGCATTTTGCGATATACGATGAAAATGTAGATCGCGGACTTCGCCGCTGAGGAGATGGTGATGGCGTGGTCCTCGAGACCAACTGGAAAGATCCAGGACTGCAGTATCACACATAGGTATTTTGGATTTCTAATTTTATCAATTATTTGTTTGTTTATGCTTATTTTGTGGTTATATTTATGCCCTTTTCCCTGTCAGTGGAGAAGACGCATAGGTTTGGTTTTATTGGGTTTATGGTCATTTGGAGTTCCATTGCCCACTTCTCCAGTCCTCTCATTGATGTGTTCAGTATTTTTTACGATTTTTCTATGCTGCTACTTGTGTGCCATATGGCTATATCGTCTGCATAACAGGCAACCTTTGAGTCTTCAGTGAGGTAAGGATGGATGTCGTTAATATATAGCAGATAGAGTAGAGGACTGAGCACAGATCCCAGAGTTACACCAGCCCATGTTCTTCCTTCCTTGGAAAATTCTCCATTGACCCAAACCTTTAACCTTCTTCCCCTTAAGAAGTCTGCAATCCAGGTTAAGGTTTTTCCTCTTACTCCGATGTTGTGCAGCTTTTCACGTAATTTCTCCCTCCATACTCGATCAAAAGCTGAGGTCATATCAAGGAATATAGCCGTGGTCTTCTTTGGCGGTTTTTCCTGGAAATAATCTATTATTGATTGACAGAAGTAGAACAGTTGATCAGTCGTACAGTGCTGGGATCTATAGGCAGTTTGGTAGAAGTTTATTTTATTATTGTTAGTGAGCCAGACTATGAGCCTAGAGTGGATAATTCGTTCTGTTATTTTACAAAGTATGCTGGTGAGAGCAATTGGCCGATAGTTCTTGGATTCCTTGGCATCTTTGTTTGGTTTCAGTATTGGCACAGTAATTGATATCTTCCAATTCTTTGGTAGTTTACCAGTTTACCATGAAATGTTTAGTATTCGTAGGAGTTGTTTATTAGCTTTGTCTTCAAAGTGTTTAATCATTTGACCAAACATTAGATTATCTCTTGGTGACTCTTGGATTTTTTTATTGATGAGTTTAGCTCATTCAGTGTGAAGTCTTTCGAGAAAATATCTTGTTGATGGAAGTTTCTTGTTTGTTTAACTAACTGGTTTATATTATTTTTAGAGTCCTGTCTTCATTCGTATATTTGAGTATGGAAGTGCTTGAAAGATATTCAGCAATTATATTAGCCATCTGTTTGTTCTCGTTTTCTCGCTGTTCTATTCATATCGGTTAGAGTATTGGAGGATTAGTGTTGGTTTTGATTGTTTTCTAACACTCTAATCATATTCCAGTGTTGGCTGTCCTTTCTTGGATCCATTTTTTCGCAGAAATCTGCCATTTTTCTTGTTTGCATATCCAAATTTCTTGTTCTATTTTGTGACTAATTTCAATGTGTTCCTTTCTCTTTTCTTCTGTTTTATTTTTTAAAGAAGTTCATTGATACTGTCTCTCTCTGAAATCATTGCCTCGATGTTGTGGTCTTTCCAGTAAGGCATCCACAGGTCTTTACGTCTACCTCTAGGTATCGATGCTTTTACAGCTTTTGATATATTCGAAGAGAAGTTTTCCAAGTTTTTGTCAAGCGTTCTGTAATTCAATTTTTCGTTGCATAGTTTTTCAAGCTTTTCTGGGAATTTTTTCAAGTCAGCTTTCCTAAAGTTCCATGTTCTATTATTCTATTGGACATTCTCAATTTTGAAGTTTAGGGTTGTTAAAATTCGTCTGTGGTCACTGATTGCACCTCTCAGGATTTTCCATTGTGTTGTTGGTGCGATGTTGAAATTTATCGCTGTGATGTCTATTGCGGATTCTGTGCCTGTGGACTTGAATAGATAGGTGTTCTCTCCCTTATTTAATGGTGTAAGGTCGAGGCATTTGTTATCCTGGACAGGTGATCCCCAAGTTGAACTTTTGGCGTTAAAATCTCCGAGTATGATTGTGATATCCGAAGAGGCTTCACTTAATGTCTCTATTGTGTGTACCCATACAAAATTCAAAGATATAACGAGCTGAAATTTGGCGATTTTGAGATGCGTCAAGAATTCGCTGCATGGGTTTCCCGGCAAATTGATAGTGATGAAAACTGGCTGTCGAATGTTCTGTGGACAGATGATGCTCACTTTTCTCTAAACGGAGAATTTAACATTCAAAACAGCCGCTTTTGGGCAACAGAAAACCCTAGGATTTTTACAGAAATGCCACTTTATCAGCCTAGAGTTACAGTTTTGTGTGGGTTCACTTCTTCTTTTATTATTGGGCCATTTTTCTTTGAAAAATCAATGGAAGAACTTTTAAAACCGTTTTTGTAACTGGTGAACGTTATGTTCAACTTTTGAGAGAAAAGGGTATTCCCATATTGCAGGGAAAAAGCACTAAGCGAAATAACATTCATGAAAGTTGGAGGACCTCCTCATATCTCCCGCGGTGCCAAACAATTGCTGAAGGATACGTTCGGTGAAATTCGTGGGATAAGTCGCCATATACCAGTGGCCTCCAAGATCACCAGACTTGACGCCTTGCGATTTTTGTTTATGGGGGTACATTAAATCGTGTGTTTATCGATGCTGGCCTACCATATTGGCCATGTTGAAGGCTTCTATCAGATGGCACGTTTTATCAATTTCAACAGATATGTTATTTAATGCTGTCCATTCTGTCACTTATCGTCTACAGGCGGTGATTGAGAATGAAGGGTGCTACATTGAGCAAGGATTGTGACCTAATACAAGAGAGAAGGCAGTTACCTCATGTGTTATATAAGCTGCCATGTATTATATTATCTACCAATATTTTGCAGCTCTTTGTGTTGGGATATGGGGATAATAAATGCTGTCCTCACATCTTGACTTTTTTTTTTTTGTGAACAGTAATTTTTTGTTTGTCATTTGCTCACATATTATGTCGTGCAAACCAGAGTGTTATAACTTCTCGAATAACACTGGTACACACAATTTTTCCCCTTATGTTTAGTATTTCGCATAAGGAATATTTTCTGTACACCAATAACTTTAGAAATTTTGTGCAAAAAAATAATACAAAATGATTTTACTAACACGTTTTTCAACGCAAAAGGTCGATTTAAAAAATATTTTTATTTTAGGGGACACATTCTTTAAAATTGTGTACAGTATGAGAGAGAGTTGAATTAAAAATATTAGAAATTTATTATCTTCGGAAACAAACCGTATCTAAAATATCATTTTTTTTCTGCTACATGTTTTAATTTGCATTTACCTATTTTACATATCTCTGATTGTATTTAAAAATCGTTAACCAATTCTTCATACTTTTGGCGAAGTGGTGTTTTATTAATTTGTTATTTGATATTATTAGGGTTCTTTCCTGGTATTCAAAAAGGAAAAATACGTGTCGATCAGTTATATTTTTCAATTTATCAAACAATTTGGCCGCTGAATCTCTTATTCTGGTATTGCGCCATCTGGCGAATAAAATTGTAACTAAAATCAATTTCGAATTTTCCATTATTTGCCATAAAAAATCCCATTGCATCCTGAACACAATGGTGTTTACCGCATTGCTCTAGCGCAAATATTCGCGGAGTTATTAATTTTTAAAATAGTGCGGGACTTTTGGATCACCCTGTATACTAGAGTGATGAAAAATATATCTTTGTTTTAACAAATGTGAAGCAAAACCTTTGACTAAACAGTGTGATTCTATCACGTGAGACGTTGTCACCAGTCTAGTAACCTATGTCGCCATCACCGCGGCATCCTTGGAGCAATGGCCACCCAGACCTTTCGGTCCATAAACCGGCATGCGAAAGCATGCCCTCTGCTGAATTACCTAGGCCACCGTACCAAAGGAATGATGCATTCTCCAAGCACCGAGCGGTCATTGTTTGGCCCCTTGCGCCCGACATTATAGTCTGGCTCCATGGGGATGACCAATCAACCCACAGGCGTCTCCGAGAGTTCTTGGCAAGGTTTCTGACCGAGCCCTCCCGTTCGGACTTGGCTTAACCCGTCCTACGCTCCAATAGGACTCCCCCCCTTTGGCCCTCGTACCCTTTGTTCACAGTATCACCGCGACAAACTTCAGTATTGTTTAGCATATCACAATTAACTATCATCATGTTTACATAAAAGTTGTGCAAGTTTATATTATGATATATTAGCGCGCCATCTAAAATTAAACAATTTTTACTGCCCTTACTGCAATTGCAATTGTTTAATTTTTAAAAGAATCATATGCGTCTATAATAGTTTCGAAGTTTATTTTTCCAAGTATTTGTTTGGATAAAAATATCGACTGAAGCAATTCCAGTAGGCAATCAGCAAATTGATAGCTCTAGTGGGTTCAAGGTCAGAAACAAAAGCTCCCAGCGTCTGCAACATCTCAGCGGGAGATAGAGTTTGATAATTGAAGCTACGAACTTTTTTATTTTCCTTGGGTAATTTCCTCTTGTAAAGATAAAAAAAAAAATACTACTTTTTGTAAGTGTGTAAATTGAATCCAGCAACTTTATTACTCCTTTAATTATCACAAGGTCTCATCATAACTGAAGGTTAATAATAAAGGAAAATATTTACCTCTTGGAGTTTAATGTTTAGATAAAGTGAGAAATGGAATGTGTGTGTTGTTGTGTGTATGTGTTACAGGAAATAAATATAACATCATGAATATACATATATGCAAAATATATAGAAAATAAAATTGAAGATGGTCAGATATATTTTTTAAATGACTAAAAAAGGAATGTTCTGACTCAAATGGACATTTAAAGATTTCAAATCTCAATCTATTGTAATAAATAGGAAAAAAACTTTGATTTAATTTTATTCCTGAATATAGACTAAATTCCCTTTCTTGATACATCCAGGAAAGAAAATCACGTACATGTTTCATGCTCTTGGGCGTCGTCAGCATGGTGCAGACTGTTTCTTTTCTGTCCATCAATAAGAGTCCAAAAATTTCTTTTATAAAGAAGTAGTTGTAATTTAAATGTTTATTTGAGCTGCCGGTATATTCATTTTTGCATCAGTTTGAATGCCTTACCTTCTTCGTATCTATTTGTCACCTTTTTTTATCTACTTATATAATTGCCTTATTCTGTCTGAAGCTCACGGATAGAATGCGCGCCCATTGGCTGCCGGCGAACACGTGTCCTCCCTGCCCCCCTCTAGACAACCCTGTTATCAGCAGTGTGTTACATCCACCTGTCTATACAGACCACCCTGACTATAGCGGTCACTGTATAGTGGTCCCTGTCTATAGCGGCCACTCTAGACAACCCTGTTATAAGCAGTGTGTTACGTCCACCTGTTTATACAGACCACCCCGTCTATAGCGGTCAGCTTAGGCAACCCTGTTATCAGCAGTGTGATACATACACCTGTCTATACAAACCACCCTGTCTATAGCGACCACTCTAGACAACCCTGATATCAGCTGTGTGATACATCCACCTGTCTATACAGACCACCCTGTCTATAGCGGCCACTCAAGGCAACCCTGTTATCAGCTGTGTGATACATCCACCTGTCTATACAGACCACCCTGTCTATAGCGGTCACCTTAGGCAACCCTGTTATCAGCAGTGTGATACATACACCTGTCTATACAGACCACCCTGTCTATATCAGCCACTCTAGACAACCCTGGTATCAGCTGTGTGATACATACACCTGTCTATACAGACCACCCTGTCTATAGCGACCACCCAAGATAACGTTTTTAAAATATATTCGCACTCGGGTAAAACCCGGGCGTTGCCCGGGCCATTCGTCTAGTACTTGATATTTGCCCAATGTTTTTATTGTTTGAAGTATGGATATTTTTAGAAAAGAGTTATATGAAAACGAAACAATTACGCTAAATGTTGGAAATTCAATAAATCTTATCATAGAGGAAAACCTGTTGTCTTTAGTGGAAACTTGTGTAATCAAACCGTTTACCTTGGGTGGCTGTTTTACAGGTCTTACTGTATCAAAATGCAGAATTATGAAAATTCTTTATCGCGTGCTGACAATGAGGATATTTTCAAATAATATCAAGGTAACATCTCATTCTAGAGGAAAATTCAGAAATTATACCTTTAGGAATATGACAAATGTATAGGAAATTGAAGATTCCATTGAATAGAGTTAGTGAAATGGGTTGGACAGAATAAATTTGATAAATTGGTATGACCGTGAACCTTAGTTTGATGTTAATTTTCCGTCTTTACAGGAAATTACTCTGTTTCAGAGTTTTGATTATTTGAATTACGGTCAATTTATGGGTGAAAATATGTTTAATTTAGGTGTTTCCTTATTCTTGAGGTGTTGAAATTTGCACTTTGTTCGATTGATTGCGATCATCATGATTGCTGGTTGGGAAAGACGTACCACATATCGTCATCTTCCAGTTACTTAACTTTCTTTTACATTTTTCCTCCGAGTTCCTGACGACCGTGATGAACATCTTGCCGAGCTCTCCGCAAGTATTCTATGTCATCAGAGTCAACTATTGCCTGATGTGATTTCTATTTTCGATCTTTCCCTGAGTTCTGTTAGCTGTCTCAATCGGGCGAAATGTTTCGTGGGTGTTGGACATTAGCTATAACGACTCAGATGTAACCAGACTCTGTCCTCCCCCACACAGGAATGCCGTTTTTGGCGCCTCACACATAGCAGCTGGAGTCCACCCCTCTTTCCTCAACTTTACTCAGGTATCTTGGCCTTGTCATCCATTTTATACTGAGAAGCGCCCACATGGAGACCATGGTTTCGTACTAATGATACTTGTCAATCCTGGGCGGGCTTTGATTTCATGAGATCCACAAGGGATCAAATGATATTTTATGAATATACCAAAAAGATGTTTATCTGGTGAATTGGCTCGGCCTATTCTATGACCAAAAAATAGATGACGCCTAGTTTTGGGGTCTATTTTGACGGGAGCTTGCTTAACTATCAGTTAAGTAAACCTTCCAGACATTGTCTAAAGATACTCTACTCTTGTGTGTTGATTCAGCTTCCTGTAAATCCTCTCCACATCTCAATAAAGGATCTAATAGTTCTCTCAAAATGTTATACGATGAGAATCTTATTATAAAGAATAAAATCTTATCACTAGAATCTACAACTTTATTTCTAAACACAATGTTATACTCGTATATAATAACAAGGCATATATTAAATTGAATAAAAAGATTTATATACCAATATTTCGGTTGGCTGAACGCCAATCTTTGTCAAGACATTGCATTGATATATAATATTGAAACCTTATCAGAAAACTAAAAAATATCACTACGACCTATTTTTTTTTTTTTTTTTAAGATTTGAAAAACATAATTTAAAACTTGTTTTTAAATTGAATGTTTACATATTTGGAATTTTTAATCTAGAATGAAAAAACTGGTTGAGGAGATAAGAGGTACTTATCTCTCTTCCGTCCAAACAAAGGAATACGTCATCTCTCGGCAATCACTTCAATGTGGGATGTCGCGTAGAAGTGTGTCAAATGTCCTTCTCAATGTCTGAGACTGTGACCCTCGTCACTTCAGAGATTTCCCTATGTCATCAACTTCATCAATAACCTCATGAAATCAAAGAATTCGTCAGAAGATATATTCCTGATAATTTTTGTCCTTTTCCTCCAATTTACCCAGATTAATCTATTCATTAGCTTGATTGTCTTAATTTTTCCTGTATATAAATTTCATATTACCTCTATGTGATTAGCTTTAAAAATAATAATAACAATGCTTATTACTGGTATTATTACTGTTATTTCTGCATGTACCCTACATTTCTACTTGGAGAATCTGTATAAGACTGAAATGTCTTAATAAAGCTTTTTGTTGTTATTGTATTCCTGATTATATTTTGATTTTACTGCTCCTTTTTTATCATTTTATATTTATATGAAGTTAAAAACTTTTATCTCAAAAGTTAAATCGTTCTTCGAGCATGCTTTTCAAAATATAGTTGAGCTTATTTACTGGTTAATAAATTTACAAAAGGGCAACACAAAATCCGTTGGAAAATTTCAAAATTACTTTTTATTCAGTTTTTTTATCGAAATTTATTGTTTATTACCAGTTGCAAATAAGACACGCTATATCCTATCTGGATAATTTACGCGTGAAACTATTTATAATAATTCATATTGTAGTAGAGTAAGTAACAGAATTATCAAAAGGAAAAAAAAAGCAATTAATAAAAAGAGCATTAAATAAACATATCCATTAAACAAATAAGCAACAACATAAGAAGATAGAAGAAATCACAAGGTAGTTATTCACAATATGTTAAGCAATGATGGATGTTGATTTAATGAAATTAGTTGAACTTATTAATTGAGATTTACAAAAAGTTAACAATTCATTCAAAATAACTTTTATTCAGTTCAGTTTAGTTATCCAAACGCATTTACTATTAATTTAGTTACATTTTACATAGTAAAATCATATATACCGTTTTTAAAAACAAACAAAAAAATTACCATTGTATACTAATGAAAAAATACGTGAAAATATAAACTATATATTACTATATGTTTTGCGAATGAAATGTGGTCTTATTGTTTTTACTGCGATAGAAAAATATTTGGATGGTCTTGCTAATCAGTGATGACCCCCCCCCCCCCCCCAATAGTTTTAAACTCCCGTTGTTCAAACTGTCGAAACCGCTGGGATGGTTTATTTTACAGTTGGGAGAGACACGCCATATCCACAATTTGGATAATTGCGTGTATATTTTAAATTATATACAATTAATACAATTGAACATTGGGAATCATGAAAATTAAACGTTCGATGTCAAATTTTGCATATAGTAATTATAAATAGTAGCTTGAAATATGTACAATCAATACTTTCGCCTCAAAATATACATCCTGCAGAATCTATTAAACTTAATGTATTGGTCTTTATTGCGCGCGCGCGCAAGCAGCTAGTTTTGTATTAGTCAGGTAAAGTTGGTTTTCTTCCCTTAGATCAGAAGTTAATGAACAGTTTATCAGAAGGTGTTCAGGGGTTTGTTGTTCGTTTCCACAAGTGCATGCAGGTGAATCAATTTTGCCAATTCTAAACAAATATGTGTTGAAGTCACCATGTCCAGTAAATATTGAACGTTATAAAAGTTTTCTAAACGGTAAAATCTTCCCAATTACATGCGTGGCAAGGATAAAATACTCAGGAGATAAGTTTCTTCATTGATTTATTAAGACATCAAGCTTTCGGGCACAGCGTGGCCCTTCTATTTTATGATAAGGCACAATTTGGAATATAGATTATGAAAACAAGGTAATAAGACAGAATCCAAATGAACCTGAGAAGTTATTCTTTCTATGAGCTGAAAAAATGAATTCCAAAGTGACACCCTATTTATTTATTTATTTGGATTTGATCTTATCACTTGTATGGGGTATATTTTCTATTTAAAAACTATAATGTTTGCTTAAATTTGTTTGTGTATAAATAATACATTTATAGATAATAAATGAAAATATTTTATTTTGTCAAAATTATCGTGATATAAAAAGATAATAAAAATATGTTCAATATTACATAAAATGATCTTGTCTTGTATTTTACACACTTAGAATTCCACAGAAGTGATTCGCTAGTCCATCATATTGCATTTTCTTTTCAAGATCATGATATCCCTATATTCTTTATCTTCCATCTTGGTCATTCCTATTCCATAGCAGATCTGTGGCACAACACAATAAGAATGAATATACATAAAATTCACAAATAAATATCCTTGTAAAATTTGTAACAAATAGATTTACTAGAAGGGCCACGCTGTGCCCGAAAGCTTGATGTCTTAATAAATCAATGAAGAAACTTATCTCCTGAGTATTTTATCCTTGCCACGCGTTATAAAAGTTTGGTTGAACATAGTTAGGAATTCTTGAAGTATCAAAGATACTTGGTTTACCACGTGGATGGTTCACCACTGATAACCCCAATACTTTCCATCCCAGTAATAAGAGTAGAATGTATTTAAAATAATTATTCACTCTGATGTGAAAACGTAAAGAAAAAATAATGCCTTTGAGACATATTAAAAGAAATTAAGAACTCTTTAATTACTTAAAAACAAAGACAAAAGTGCAGAAAGAACAAATCACAGTGCTCAACTTATCAAATGACGTTCACTTTGCGATATTTTAATGTTTATGATGAGCTATATGCAATTCATTTGATGAAGATTGGTATACTATATAATTTTATATATCAAAATTTAAAAATAAGATCATTCCTTAACTTTTGAACAGCAATGCATATAGCACTTAGACTCTTTCTGTGATTAAACAAACATGTATGGAAATAAACGAGTTGTATATATATATATTATATCCCTAATACACAAGGTACAGGCCATGATAATCATGGTGGGTAGAAGTTGACAACTGCTTTTACTCAAAGTGCACATGTCTACACATGTGAAAAGCCAGTTCGACTTTTGCTCTTACAAATGTGCCAGAGCTCCGTTTTGGTTACTTGCATTTGCTGGTGGGGTTGGACTTTTGCAAGAATCAGGGACCATTGGAGCTTTTTTTTTTAAATAGAAAAAAGTGCCCAATGAGGGATTTGATCCTGGGTCAAAGCGGTCGGAAACCAACGGTTTAGACCATCCTTCCACCGACCCCGAGTTTTATGTTGAACGATTTAAATTAAAAAAAAATAAAGTGAAAGAGATGAATCTTTTGAGATGTAAAAAAAAAACAAATTGCTGAAGTGGTATCTTTAAGGTAACCAGGAAATGACCTTTTCCAATAAAAGCATCCTGATTTATGAAACTTGTTCCGTGAATCACTTCCTTAAATAAAGATTACACAAAGATAAATATTGAATAAAAAGGTAAGCTGTAATTTATACCTATTTACTACTCTGATCAAAAGGTTTCGACACTTTTCTCATAAAATCCTGAAAACTCAATATATTTTCTCCCAGTTTGTGGCAAACGCAAGCGTCGCCCTTGGCTTGGAGACCCGCCAATTTTCAAAAATCACGCGCCACAACAGCGCGATCAGCGGCTGTTCGAAGTGAAGCCATTTTGCCCGTGCTTCGATTTCGTTAGTCATCGAAATGGAGGATCAACGAATTTGCATCAAGTTCTGTGTAAAAAAACGGATTCAAGGGTGCCGAAATTTTTTGGATATTGCAAACAGCCTACGGGGATGCCGTCATGAGCCGAAGACGAGTTTTCGAGTGGTACAAGCGCTTCAAGGAGGGTCGGGAAGAGACCGCCGACAACGAGCGTTCCGGGAGACCGTCCACATCAACCACGCCTGAAAAAGTGGACAAGGTGTTGGAACTGGTGCGTGAAAACCGACGAATAACTGTCAGGGAGGTCGCCGAAGAAGCAGGGATATCATTCGGGTCGACTCAATCGATAATGAAGGACATTTTGGGAGTGAGAAGACTCAACGCCGTTCTCGTTCCCAAAGATTTGACTTTTGATCAAAAGAACGCCCGGAAATAAACGGCCAGTCTCAAATTCGAAGCGACAACCGACGACCCCGAATTGCTGAAGAGGGTCATTACTGGAGACGAAACATGGATTTACGGCTTTGATTCGGAAACTACCCAACAAGCATCGGAGTGGCGCTTCAAAAATGAGCCGAGACCAAAGAAAGCGAGGAAGGCTCCCAGCAAAGTCAAGGCCATGTTTACGGTGTTCTTCGACTACCAGGGCATCGATCATTATGAATTTCAATAACAAGGCTCTACAATAACTGCTGACTCCTACCTGGAAGTTTTGAGGCGATTGAGGGAAGCGATCAGGCAGAAACGGCCGGAGCTGTGGAGGAGCAAGTCGTGGATCCTCCACCACAATAACGCGCCGGCGCACACAGCCCTCAAAATCTCGAAGTTCCTGCAGGACCACTCAACCTCTGTGTTCCCCCAACCCCCCTACAGTCCCGATTTGGCCCCTGCGATTTCATCCTTTTTGGAAAGCACAAAAAAAGTTAAAGGGTCGGAAATTTCAGAGCATAGAAGAGATCAAAGTGGAATCGAAGAAGGCCATGAAGGCGATCCCAAAAACAGACTACCAGAGGTGTTTTGCCGACTGGAAAAAAAGGTGGCTGAAGTGCATCGCGGCCAACGGGGACTACTTTGAAGGGGAAAATTTAAATTTGGTAGAATAATAAAGTTTGTTTTTTTAACTTATGAGCAAAGTGTCGAAACTTTTTGATCAAAGTAGTATTATATTCATGCATATTTATTTTTATATATTCAGTGTTAAAATCTAAATTAACACATCTCTTTTAGATATTTCCTTTGATGTTTTAAATTCCGTTTTATATTTCTTTCCTCTCTGTGTGAAAGAGCATAAAAATAAATAAATTAATATAAAAATCGAGCATTTTATAATTTTCACTGATTTTCATAATATACTTCTAAAATGTATATTGGTATATAGAAAAAAATGGGAAAGCCAAACCTCAGAATAGAAACACACGACAATTTTTCAATTCAAAAAATAATAATTTGAAACATAAAATTCCAAAGAGGCAACGAGGAAAGTTTGCTGAGTAGTGCACACACAAAGTAAAAATATCAAATTTAGTAATTTTTTGCCCAGATATAATCAATAATCGATATAATAATAAAACAACCGGTCAGTTGACGACTTTAGAACGCTCCAGGGTTACCCACAGATTGGTGATCATAATGACAATAATGATTTAAAACTTCTTTCAATCGATTTATTGCTCATCAAGAAATATTTGGAAATGTTTTCCTTAAAACCTCTCACATCACCAATCACAACAGCAATCATCTCTTAACATCTCTTAAAAAAGAAACTCATCTTCCTTCGTGTTTTACTTTATTTGATTATCTTAACATATTCTTTGTACAAAAACACATTAGTCCCACTTCATTTTCTACTGTTCTCTGTTACAAAATGAAAAATAACACTCTTTTCTTATAAAACAATAACGTGCCAAATATATGAAGGAAATGAAAACATTAAGACACGAATGTTTCTTTAACACATAATACAAAATTCTACTGTTCTTACTTAAATGAAAAAATATTGGGAGGGCTTGATTCATCAGTAGTCAACCCTTTCAGAGTTTCGCCAATTTAATCTACCAGACCGCTTCTTAGAGCTCTAATACTGTATTGGATATTATTTATTTTTATATTTATTATTATTTATAGCCTTATTAGATAGGTATTCATATAACCCACTCAAAAGTTAAGTATGAAACCTAAAATGTAAAATAAAGAAAACTTTTTAAAAATAAAAACAACCAAAAAGTAAAGTATACGACTTTAAGTAATATGTAAAGAGAGTATTGACCAATAGCAAACAAGGTAACAATGAAATATGCAAATATTTTCTAATCGTTTTCTAAATCGAATTTTAAAAAATCATCCCACTTTTTTTCATACTTAACTTTTGGAGGGGAGTGTAGTTTCCAAATTTATCCAGTTCTAGAAGGATGCTGTTAAATATTTAAAAGTTTGAGTTCTTTCAAGAAAACTCATTTAAAATGTGAAAAATGGCACAAATGTGAAATTGTACTGGATTAGGTGGATAAATTAAGAATGCACGATACGGAGATGCCTTTTTCTTACTTCATTTAAAAGGCTCTTTTTTTTTACTTTTATTCTCTAATTTTTTTAGATGTAAAAGTTTTCAACTAGCAATAATCGCGCCTCGGAAGATCGTCATTGACTATAATATCGTCTCTAGGCAAAGTGAATGCATGCTTAAATTGGCTAAAAACAGGAATATCTTCTGGATAGAACTTTACCTTATCTCTTTTGTTTGCCTTATTATATGTTATCTGTTATAGGAGTAATTGTGGCTAATTTGTTTTGTGAGAGTTTATATTATTGTTGACATTGTATTAGTGTTTTATTACTTTTAATATTTATATTGTCTAGTATATATCCAGATGTTCTGGTTAGTGCTGGGTCGTTAGTTATTATCGGGTGATAGTTTCTGGCTTCTTTAAACACGATGTGCAGATAAGTATAGTTTGAATATTTAATTTCTACTATCGTCTTTAAGGAATCATTGTTTTTCTGTTCCATTTTTTAATCTCCCGAGAAAATATTGCGTAAGACAAATATTTTGTGATACCACAAGTGTACATTGTGATAATTCCAGATATGAAAAGAAAGTGGTACGCACAAATATTTGTTTAGAATGTTAAAGTAAACATTTAATATGATGTTTTTACACAATAGGGGCTGATAGGCAAGCCACCGCCATGACGAGAAAACATAGTTAATCTCTTATTGGCAAATACAGAAGATAATGTTTCTAGTAGAATGTTGGCTGAGGTTACTTTCAGAATGGGGGTCGGTGTAAGGGTCGTCTAAACCATTGGTTTTCGATTGCTACGACTCAGTATCAAACCCCGCAATAGGCACTTTTTTAAAATTAAAAAAAAAATGCTCTAATGGCCTCCGATTATTACAAAAGTCCAACACCACCAGTGAGTGTAAGTAACCAAAGGGGCTCTGGCACACTTATAAATCCAAAAGTCAAACTGCTTTTCACATGTGAAGACATGTAGTTCACTTACAGTAAAAGCAGTCGCTAACTACCCACCATGATTATCATAGCCTATACCACGTGTACTAGGGATAATAAAAAATGTTTCCACTAGAATGTTGGTTGAGGTTACTTTCAGAATCGTATCGCATTATATAAGCTACAAACTTCAGCATTAATGGAATGACATGTGTTCCTTTAAAAAAATGTTCGTTCTGCTATTTTTACAGTAAGTACTTCTGTTGCCTATGTTTTACTACCTAGAAATAAGGAAAACATGACTAGACTTTTTTTACACTTCAAATCAAATAAAAATTGAAATATAAACAAAGTATTCACAAATATTTTGATATATAGAAAAATATGAGATACCTCTCTCAACTCAACTTTTCTATACTCGAACAAAAAAAAAAGTTTTGTAGCTTCACCTGTAACGATATTCTTTTTTGTGAAAGTTAATTAAATACATAATCATTTAAAACAAAAAAGAGAAAATAACTTCTAAAATTCAACGATCTATTCACATGAAAATGGTTTGCATATGGAATAAAATGAGTAGATGTGAATTGGAATATTCATTTTCAAACAAAATCGCAAGTTTTCGCTCTTGAACTGTATAAAGAAACGTTTCATCTAACGATATTTCAGCAAGGTCTCAGGGTGAATATCCGACAAAAAGCTGTCATTATGTCACGAAACTACGTTACGGTAGAAAGCCTTAGAACATAAAAAAAAAACAAGAGAGAGAGACAATCAGGGTTAAAACCTGTAATCAGATGCTTTAAGGGTTGCACCACATGACAATTACATTAAATAACTTTAGAATAAATTCTTTGTATATCTCACTAAAATGTGTGTTGTAAATTCTGTGCTAAATAGACTGGAAATATCTATTAGAAGATTAATTAACTTTATTAACATCATGAAACGCGATATCCCAAACTCAGGGATATTTGCGCCAATACATTTCACTGCATTACAGCAATTCGGCTATATACAATCCTGTTCAATTCATTATTTTACATAAATTAACTAAAGAAAATTGTCCAAAGAGAAAAACAAACAACAAAGCAAAACACACAGAGCAAGCATCGCAGTTCTTTTTTTTTTCTAAGATTCCTTCTCTTTTTTCCAATTCAAGAGAAAGTTGTATATGTATTTACAAAATTGATCAAAATTTTTATACTTTTCTTTTTTGTCTACAAATTCATCAAGCTGTCCAATACGACCAAATCTATTTTCCCTAAAATCCCGGAAAATTGGGCACTCCAGAAGTAGATGTCTCGCGTCTTGAATTTCACCTCCGCAGAAGCATCCTGGTTCCTTCACGGCGCCGATAGTTGCCAAAAATTTCCCAAAATTGCCATGATCTGTAATGAATTGGATATTATAAAAATTTGGACGGAAAAATCTTGGAATTCCTAATACGAAAAAGAGCTTCTGAAAATTTCATTAGTGTTCTCAAAAATTTCATTCATTTTTGCGTGTAAGAATGATTTGACTATACTTGGAGCATGGGGTTCGTAAGTAATTAGATCTTCAATGGACATTTGAGCTAGATCAAATTTGATTATTCTGGATTCTATATAATCTGTTAGGAGTGGAATTTTTGCCAAGCTATGCACACAGTTTGATGAAGTGGTTTTGTATGCTCTAACTGCCCATAAAATGATCTGGTACTGCATGGAGTTCAGTTTTTGTTTACAACGATTGTTTAAATATTTGAACCAAATTTCAGAATCTATTAGAAGATGATAAATAGCCAGGAAATTAATGAGAAGTAGACAAGAAGCATGCAAGAAATGACCAAGAAATTCAGGTGACTCAGAACAAGATTATTTTACTTTCAAATGTATAATATATAAGAGCTATCCAAAGCCTAATCTTAGAAAATAACAAACCATTTTTAATTATTTTGGAGTAATAAAATTATAAATATTATATTATATACTGACTGTACTTATGTGTAAATGACCCAGCTTCGCCTGGATTCTCCTCTAGTGGATGTTTGTCAGACTAACATTGCTCTAACCAACACATGCCTTTACCACAATGGCAAGATGAACATGCTTCTGGCCAAATCCAACAACGAGCAGCAGAAAGCCATTGACACCTTGGCCAGAACGCTCGTGGATCTTACAGGGAGAGCCAGTAGCACCCTGTACAAGAAGATGTCGCATGCCAGAACTTCTGCCCGGCAGACTAAATGAGCTTCCAAATTGCGACCCTGAATGCGCGCGGCATCGCTGCTCTTCACCGGGGTATCCAGCTCTGCTGTTTTTTCAAGGGGAATGAGATTGACATCTTCTTTCTATAGGAGACGAACGTCATGTTTCTGGACGACGTATGAGACCTCTGCCATGGCTACAGCGTCGTTGTTGTGTCCACAATGACCACCGCGGGATCAGGCCTTGCCTGCGTTTTCGCGGCCGGGATCGTTGTTCACCGTCAGCAAATCCTATGGCCTGACAAGAATGCTGTCATTGATCTCACCGTCCGTTGAGTCTTAATGACGTGTGTCAACGCCCACGTCGCTCATGCTCCCGAAGAACGCTGCCGCCAGCTCCAGATCATCGCAGCTTTGGCGTGTGAAGAAGATGCGTGCGTGGATCCTCGGTGACCTGAGCATCTCCGAGGATTCGTCTAAGGACTTGGCATCGCGGATCCAGTGAACCAAGCCGACCTCGCTGACGTCGCCACCGGGTTGACGCGAGTCGTCTGGACAAAATCCTTATTCCATCATACTTCTGCGACCGCGTCACCCAATACCAAACCATCAACTGCTCCTACACGGACCACTGTGCCGTCCTGATTCAAGTGGGAGAACCAGCTCCTGCAAAACCTCCCTGCATTGGCAAGTTGCTATGGTCAGACATGTTTTCGATCGAATGAAACGTTCATCGATGAAATATAGGAAGACTTGGAAAATCTTCACTCGCGATGCTATGGGAACAATGGACCAAGAGCAAGGCAGATCTGGTCGCGGAGATACGGTCGCTCTCACCTGCCGGCACTAAGTCCGGCGGTGGATACATCGAGAGAGCAAGCCACTTCCTGAGGCGGAGACTGGAGGACGATACTGCCGTTTCGACTATCCTTTCTTGTCGGACCTCGGGCGTTCCTCCGATCCAGACGTCATTCTCCCTCCACCTTCACCAACGACGACGGCAACGCCATCTCCGGGGGCCAGTTTAGGCTTTTTTTTTGGGGGGGGGGGGGGAGGAGCGTTTAAGCAGTCACTTCGCCCAGGCTCCAAGCTCTTCAGAAGTAATCACCGACTTCTTAGTTGAAGTGGCCCTTTATAATTCGACGAGTGGGACCAGTTCTTTCTCGCTTACATCTCTCGCGACTAGATAGTGGTAATCATTTACCGCCTGCCAAACGGCCGTGCTTCGGGATGAGACGGATTACCCTGCGAGTTTGTCATGGCTTTCGAAGATTTCTTCGTCAAAATTCTTTTGCAAGTCTTCGAGGCCTCTCGACTCCGCGGGGCCTTGCCTCAACCTTCGATGAGCAATAAGATCATTCCGCTGCCGAAATCGCACAGTGGTCTGGGTCTACAGCCATTCCGGCCAATCAGCTCACCAACGATAGACTACAGGACCCTCGCGACGTGCTCATGGGTCGTTTGCGTTGTCATTTGCCAAACCTGGTGCCCGAGTGTCAGACCTACGCCGTTCCAGGACGGTCATCATCCTGGAACATTGTGCTAGTATCCGACAAAGCCGCCGGGGCAACCAGACATGACACGCCGCTAGCTATCATCTCTCTGAACCTGAAGTCTGCGTTCGACAGTCTCAGCAGGAGTTACCTGTTTTCCCTGTTGGAGAAGCTGGGCCTACTATCTGCCTTTCTAGGGTGAATTTCTGTCTTTTACGGAGAAGTACACGCCGCCATTCGGATCGGAGGTCTCCACACCAGGGCCTTTCAGCTTCTCAATGGGATGAGGCAGAGCTGCCGTCTCAGCGCCGCTCTCTTCAGCATCGGAGTTGGGCCTCTGCTACGCCGCCTCATGAGGGCCTTGGGCCGCGATTTCGTGGTCGCCTATGCGAATATCATCGTACTCTCAATCAAGGACAACACTCAGTTTGAGCCCGTGCCCCTGATCTTCGAATAGTTTCGCATGGCCTCAGGGGTGGCTGTCAATTTCAGCAAGAGCTGCGATCTCTGGAGTGGTTCCTGGAAGCACAGGACGAATTCTCCTCTGGGAATCTCCTGGACGTCTCCGAGTTGCTGACTGTCCTGGGCTGCACGATCACCGCCGGAAATACCGTCGCCTCCCAGGTCTCTCACTTTATGGGGCTGCTAGATCGAACCATCGCGAGGTGTTGTTTTTTATTCACGGCCTCTTTCGCTGATAGGTTGTGCCCGCGCGGCTAATAGACTGGCCCTGGGTATCATCCTGCACCTCCTCCACGGCTACGTTCCACCTAAAACTAATATCGGCCGGCTGCAAACGCGGCTGGCGCGCTTCGTGTGGGGTACGAGCCGAGTCTCGTGGCTCCCCGGGCGCATCCTGACTCGCTCAGTCTTCAAGGGGTCATCGGCCTGCTTGACATCGTGGGCCAGTTTCGGCTCGGCTGCTTGAAGGGGTTCAGGTCTCACTACGCGACGCCGCCAACGGCTACTCTTGGCTGGTCCGCAGCCCGGCGTGGCTGACAGTGTTGGCTTATGTTGTTTGGCTCTCACCGAGAAGGAGGAGGACGAAACTGCTGAGCCTCTGGGAGACCGCCTCAAGCGTCCTTGAGCTGGACCACCGGGTTTTACATCTCACAAGCCTGAGGGCCCTGGGTTTTCGAGGCGACAACAGGTTCCTGCGGCCGCCAGACCTGCCTGCTCCCGGGCGCTGGCTATAGGTGACTGTCGGTGACTTCTTCGATTGCGGCCCTGCACTAGCGCGATCAACGCAGGCCGCACTCTGGACGCGCATCACCTGGGATCCTTCTGTCAGTGTCTCCTGCAGGAAAACGCCAGCTCCAGCTATGATGAGGAGTACGAGGAGGAGACCATCGTTCTGCGGAGATCGGCGACTCCCATTTCCCGCCTCAACAGCCAGAGAGCACGCCGGGCGCTAGACTCGGCACGGATTTAGATGCATCCTGTTAGAGAGATTGTGGTGCGCTAGGCTACCACCGTGAATGTGCACTTCTTCATCTCCTGGGCCAAACTGCGTCGCAACTGTTTCTGGGGGCACGACGTAGATGTCGCCCTACGACAGGCCCATCCTGACCATCCTATCTCGAGGCGTGCCACCTGTGCCGCCTGTGGGTCCAGCGACGGATCTCTGACCAACAGATATTGAAGTTGCCAAGCCGTGCGACCCCTGCTTTGGGAGGTGTTTACTTCTTGTGGTTTTCCCTTGGAACTGCAAGCCTGGCTGTTCGGCGTCGACCTCCATCCCGAGGCAATGAAAGGGAGGCGTGTGACAATTTGACAATTAAAAAATATTTATTGTCATCTTAGACAATATTACATATTTTCAATCATAGGGAGAGAAAAAGAAAATAAGAAGAGAGAAGAGAAGAGAAAATATAAACATATATGAAACAAATTTTACAAGATGGTGATGGGAGATGGAGGAAGAAAACCTCGGCGCTGGAGGGTCCTGGACCAGGCGATGAGCGGGTCTTCCACTGCTTCTCCGAGCCCAACCTGTACAAAGTAGCGATAAATTCGCAACTTTGCCGACGCCAAGATGAAAAGGGCGTCGTCCTCAAGGCCGGACCCGCCGAAGATCCAAGCCTGCAGGTCAGGGGGCCGCCCTATGATGTTGAAGGCCTCTCTGATGAGAGGCCTGATGGAACGGCAGCACCAGTAACGGTGGCCGAGGGAGCGGTCGATGGACCCGCAGGCAGGACAGGAGGGGCCGACCGAGGCAGGATGGGCCGGATGGGGCAGGGCGTGGAGGGCCAACTTGAGGGCCTCGTGGCCCGAGTAGGCGCAGCGCCGCAGCGAGGCCCAGTCGATCCTAGATGGAAGTGGACCGATGGTGGGCGACCATCTCGAGGTGAACCTTGAGATGGGCGTGGCGGCGAGGCGCGGGCGATCCAGGGCCCGTCGGGCCGAGCGGGTCGTGAGGCCGTTGAGGAACGGCGTAGCCGTCCTTCGCAGCACCACGGCCGCAGCTAAAGAGCTAGATGAGGGTGCAGACTCCGCCCCGAAGCCCACGGCGTTCTCGGAGGTCAGCCTCCGACAGAAGGCGCCCAGGGCCGCGGCGTCAGCCAGGGCCGAGCGCGTAGGTCGGGCGGTGAGGTGGCCCTCCGCAAGAAGGTCCCGGACTCGGGCTCCGCGCCAGCAGGCAGGGGCCAGGAGGTCGGGAGGGCGGAGGAACCGGCAGCCGCCGATGATGTTGAGGTCCAGTAGCTGAGCCGTGGGGACCGCCCGATGGTTGAGGCCCAGGATGTTGGAGGCCTCCTCCCACAGCTTCAGCAGCCGGAGACGGCGGGGCTGGAGACGGGTGCCGTCCGGTGGAGGGTGGATCCAGGCCTCACCGCTTTCTACCAGCCAGCTGAAGGCATTTCTGCCCCCGCGGAGCGCGACCTGCACCCCCTTGAGGCAGGCGAGCTGGAGCTGGGTCGCGAGGTGGAGGAGGCCGAGGCCTCCGATGGCAACTGGCCTCGCCATGACATCGGCGGGAAGCCACGCCGTGTGGTCCTGTCCCCAGACGAATCTCGCCAGTCGGGCCTGCAGCTTGGCGATGGTTGGGGGTGATGGTAGGTAGCCATGCAGGTGGTGCTGGATGACAGAGCCCACCAGCGTGTTCGCCGCTCTTGCTCGCCCGACGAGGGAGAGGCCGCGGGTGAAGGGCGTCCATTTGCGGCATGCATTCTCCAGGAGGGCCAGGAGATGCTGCTCCCGGTGGGCGACGGTGCTCCTGGGGGCGATGTCGAGCCCGAGGACCCTGATGGAGGTGGTCGACCAGGAGGCGCCGAGAGGGGAGTCGCCGCGGTTGCGCCAGGCGCCGCACCAGAGGCCAGCGCTCTTCCGGAGGTTCACGCCAACTCCGGAGGCCTGCTTGTATTCTTCGAAGACGGTCGCCACCCGTTCGAAGTCTCCGTCGCGATGAAATAGGAGGACGATGTCGTCGGCGTAAGAGATGACATTGCCCACGCCGAGGGTCAACTCCAGGCGACGTAGCAGCGGCCCCGTGGCGATGCTGAAGAGTGCGGCGCTTACGGCGCAACCCTGCCTGAGGCCGTTGAGAAGGGGGAAGGCTGTTGTATGAAAGCCTCCGGCCCGGATGGTGGCGTCCGCCCCGGCGTAGAGGATGTTAATCCAGGCCATGAAGGCCGGCGGGAGGCGGAGGGATGTTAGCAGGGACTCCAGGAAGCCGCGGTCCAATGAGTCAAAGGCGGACTCTAGGTCGACGCCCATGACGGCCAGCGGCGAGCCCAGGGCGGTGGCCTCCTCGATGGCGTCCGTCACCATGGCGATGTTCCATGACGGGGACCTCCCGGGGACGGCGTATGTTTGGCATTCCGGCACCAGGGTCCGCAGGTGGGGCTTGAGGCGCCGGTGAAGGATGGCGGCCAGGACCCTGTAGTCGGCCGAGGGCAGCGCGACAGGCCTGTAGCCATCAAGGCCGCGACCTCCGCGGGCCTTGGGCACGAGGCAGATGGAGCTGCGCCGCGTCGACGGAGGTAGTGCACCGCGGAGCCGTGAAGCCGCGAACACCCGGGCCAGAGCTTCCGCGAAGAAGTCCTCGTTGAAGGCGACGAGGAGCTCGCACGGCAAGCCGTCCCAGCCGGGGGCCTTTCCGCGAGGGAGGTGCTCGATGGCGTGGGCTATCTCGCTAGGGCTGATGTCTGGCCGGTGGAGCGGGTCCTCCTCACTCAGCTCGCGGGTGGTGGTGGTGGGCGCGCTGCTGGCGATGAAGGCAGCTCCCGCAGCTGGATCGCTGGTACGACGGGCGAAGCGGGGCTGGAAGGTCGCGAACGCCCTCCGCCGAAGCTCTGGGCCCTCGATGACGTTGTCCTCCTCGTCCCTGATGACGCTGACCGGGCGACGGAGGCGGATGGCGCGTGCCAGGTCCGGCAGCGATGGGTAGTCTGCCCGGATGGAGGAGGCCTCGAGCTGCGCCGCGATGTAACGTCTCGCCCTGTAGACGTAGCTGTCGCTGGCAGCGTGGCGCGGGTCGTGCAGGGATCTGGCCTCCGCCAGCAGCCCCGCCTTGATGGAGGTCCACCTATCCCAGAAGGTCCCGTCGTCGTCATCGTGCGCTGTGTCTTCCTCCAACTCCCGGATGTAGCCAGCCAGATGTTCGAGCGCAAGGCCCGAGCGGAGCATCGCGGCCAAGCGAGGCTGGGTGGGGGAGGAGACGGCGGTGGTGGGCGGGCCCACCTAGAGCAGCACGAGGCGGTGGTCCGAGAGGTGGTAGTGGCTGGTCGCGTAGATGGACGCGCGATCCAGGACTCCAGCAGGGACGAGGATCCGGTCCAGGCGGTTCGATTCGACTTGGTCGCCGTGCATGGCGACTCTGGTGGGCAGGTGGGCGGCGTCGAACTGGGTGGCCACGTCGACCAGCGCGGCCAGGTCCAGAAGAGCGGCGAGGGCATCCGATGATGATGATGACGAGGGGCCCCGATCCCTGATGTTAAAATCGCCTATGATCCAGCAGGCTCCCTCCTCCTCCTGTGCCGCTGTCGCCGCCAGGAGCTCCAGTTGCCGGTTTCTCTCCCGGGGTTCATGCGCCAGATGAACGGCGATGGCCGTCATCTCCTCGCCGCGGACATCTATGGTTGCCAAGGCGATGTGGCCCGGCCACAGGATGCGTTGATGTAGCACGGCTACGCCTGGTCCGAAGACGCAGGCGAGTCCGGATCCCGAGATGGCTACGGGATGGGCCAACACAACAGCACTGTAGCCGAGGCAGAGGTCTTGGCCGCTGCCCAGATGAAAATGCGTTTGTCTCCTGGACAAACGCGATGTCCACGTGATGTTGCCTGAGGAGATGACAAAGGGCAAGGCTCCTCCTCCGAGTGGCGAGCCCTCACGCGTTGATGGTGGTGACGCGGTAACTCATTGGGACGGTCCTTCACGCAGCACCTTCCTGGTCTTTTGGAGGGTCTTGCGGATTGTGGAGTTGGAGTCTGGGCACAAGGGCTTGATGGTATCGTGCAGCTTGTTGAGGGCTTTGACCTGTGCCGGGGTCAGCGTGGACGCTCTCCTCTTCATGGTGGTCTCTGAGGTGAGGAGCTTCTGAGCCTCCTCGCGGTTTAGGTCGGGCAACTTATCCCAGTCGATGGAGATGTTAGGGGACTTCCCGAGGTGCTCCAGCAGCTGTTTTAGTGCGGCCTTTCCTCGGGCAGGCGTGGAGGGAGATGAGGTCAGCTTCTCCACCGACATCTCGTGGTCGAGCGGAGAGATGCGAGGCTCGAGGGGCCTCGGGACAGCCAGGGGAGCAGGAAGGGCGGCATGGGCGGGCTGGGCGAGATCCATCGGTTCGGCAGGATGGGACGCCGAGGGGATCGCCGGAGACTCTGTTGATGTTTTCGCGGTTGGACAGGGGACGCCGGTGTTGCGGGCGCCGGTGCCGGCTTCCTTGGCTGCTGAGGAGGAGGAGGAGGAGGGGGGGGAGGCCTTGCGTCGATGGGAGACGCTGCTTGCCTGGGGCTGCTGTTCCCTTGCCTGGCGAGCGATGGGCAGCTAGCTCTGCGGTGGCCCTGCCTTCCGCATTTGGAACATTTAATTCCGAAGGAGAGGAAGGCAGATAGGGTGTCTCCCTTGGACTCGATGGTCAGTCGGGCGGGCAGGGTCTCCAGCCTTACGCCCTGGTGGAGCAGGATGAACGCCTCCCGGCGGCCGTCGCTGAAGGCGAACTCCCCCATTTTGATCATGATGGGGGCGATGGAGGTGATGTCTCCGTATTTACGCAGAGCCTGCACGATGGTGGCGTCCTCTACAAAGCCGGGGAGATTGGCCACGATGATCCTTTCGGCCCTCTTGCGGAAGGGGAAGACCTTGAGGAGTGTTCCCTCGATGTTCAGGCCCTCCTCCACCAAACGGCTCGCAAGGTTCTTGCTCGCGAGGCCCACGATGTAGTGGCCGTTCATCCTGCCAAAGTGGGCGATGTTTTTGGGCCCTCCGACCAGGTCGCCGATTGCCCGGAGGTAGGAGTAGTCCGGGATGTCAGGGCACAGCTCCACGAAGATGTAGTTTTCGTGGTTGGTTGTGGCCTGCCTCGCCCTGGCGTCGGCGATGTTGGCGCGCGTCGCCTTGATCTCCTGAGGCGGCACTGCTCTCGGCCCTGCTGGCCGCTTCCGCTGCTGGGAGCTGCGCTGCTCTCCAGGCTTGTTGGGCTGCCTTGCAGCGTGCTCAGGTGATGTTGAGCCGCGGCGCCTCTTCTTGCCCTTCACGACGATGAAGCCCTCGTTGTCATCCACCTCCGCCATCTCGCTGTCGGCCCAGTTGAGCGAGGCCGGGCTAGCTGGAGTTGCGCTGGTCGAAGCAGCAGTCTTCGGCGCCGTGACGTCACCACGCGCGGCGGCCAGATTTACATGCTTAGCGCCTTCCGGCGGATTAGCATATTTTTGATTTTCAGAAATTTCTTTAGAAGTTTTCTTCTGTAGGTTGTTTTTTGGTGATTTTTCCTCACCAGTTTCGGATACAAAGCTGGGCCTTTCAGGCACTGAATCAGCTGATTCCGAGCTATTCGCCAGTACCAAATTCGGCATATTAACTGCCATCAACACGCACGCCAGAGGCGAAAACGGCGGAGCTCGCAAAAACGCGGCCGCTCGCCAGCGTGTGTGTGTGTGTGTGACAATTGACAATTGAAAAATATTTATTGTCGTCTAGACAATTTTACAATTCAGCGAGAGAGAACAAGAGAAATACAAAAGTTTTTACAAAGTGATGATGGAGGATGAAGGAAGGCATCCCCTGCGCACGAGGGTCCTCGTCCAGGTGATGAGCGGGTCCTCCACCCCACCGAGCCCAACCTGGACAAAGTGGCGATAGACGCGCAGCTTTGCCGACGCCAGGATGGTCAGGGCGTCGTCCTCAAAGCCGGACCCGCCGAAGATCCAGGCCTGCAGGTCAGGGGGCCGCCCGATGATGTTGAAGGCCTCTCTGATGAAAGGCCTGATGGAAGAGCATCTCCAGTAGCGGTGGCCGAGGGAGCGGTCGACGGACCCACAGGCAGGACACGAGGGGACGGCCGAGGCAGGATGGGCCGGATGGGGTAGAGCGTGGAGGGCCAATTTGAAGGCGGCATCGGCCTCATGCTCCGAGAAGGCGCAGCGCCGGAGCGAGGCCCAGTCGATCCTGGATGGTGGGCTGATGGTGGGTGCCCATCTCGCCAGGAATCGGGAGATCGGCGTGGCCGCGAGGCGTGGACGATCCAAGGCCCGTCGGGCCGAGCGCGTCGTGAGGCCGTTGAGGAACGGCGTGGCCGTCCCGCGCAGTACCACAGCCGCAGCTAATGAAGATGAGGAAGAAGATGGAGACTCCCCCCCGAAACCCACGGCGTTCTCGGAGGTCAGCCTCCGACAGAAGGCGCCCAGGGTCGCGGCGTCAGCCAGGGCCGAGCGCGTAGGACGGGCGATGAGGTGTTCCTCCTCAATGAGGTCCCGGACTCGGGCTCCGCTCCAGCGGGCGGGGGCCAGGAGGTCGGGAGGGCGGAGGAACCGGCAGCCGCCGATGATGGGGAGGTCCAGCAGCTGAGCAGTGGGGACCGCCCGGTGGTTGAGGCCCAGGATGTTGGAGGCCTCCTCCCAGAGCTTCAGCAGCCGGAGGCGCCGGGGCTGGAGTGTGGTGCCGTCCGGTGGAGGTCTGAGCCAGGCCTCGCTAGTCACCAGCCAGGAGAAGCCGTTCCTGCCCCCGCGTAGCGCGACCTGCACACCCTTGAGGCAGGCGAGCTGGAGTTGGGTTGCCAGGTCGAGGAGGCCGAGGCCTCCGATGGCTACGGGCCTCGCCATGACGGCGGCGGGAAGCCACGCCGTGTGCTCGGGCCCCCAGACGAACCTCGCTAGTCTGGCCTGCAGCTTGGCGATGGTCGGTGGTGATGGCAGGTACCCGTGCAGGTGATGCTGGATGGTGGAGCCCACCAGCGAGTTCGCCGCTCTAGCTCGTCCGACGAGGGATAGGCCGCGGGTGAAGGGCGTCCATCTGCGACAGGCGGACTCCAGGAGGGCGAGAAGATGCTGCTCTTGATGGGCTACGGAGCTTCTGGGGGCGATGTCGAGCCCGAGGACCCTGATGGAGGTGGTCGACCAGGAGGCGCCGAGAGGGGAGTCGCCGCGGTTGCGCCAGGCTCCGCACCAAAGGCCCGCGCTCTTCCCGAGGTTGACGGCGATACCAGAGGCCCGCTTGAAGTCCCCGAGGACGGTCGCCACCCGCTCGAATTCTTCGTCGCGATGGAACAGGAGGACGATGTCGTCGGCGTAGGCGATGACGTTGCCCACGCCGAGGATCGTCTCCAGGCGACGCAGGAGCGGTCCCGTCGCGATGCTGAAGAGCGCAGCCCTGTCTCACGCCGTTGAGTAGCTTGAAGGCGACGGTCTGGAAGCCCCCGACCTTTATTGTGGCGTCCGCCCCGGCGTAGAGTAGAAGAATCCATCGCACGAAGGCCGGTGGGAGGCGCAGGTGGGACACCAGGAGGGACGTTAGATACCCGAGGTCCAGGGAGTCGAAGGCGGATTGCAGATCCACGGAAACCGCGGCCAGCGGCGTGCCTCGGGCAGTAGCCTCCTCGACGGCGTCTGTGACCCTCGCGATGTTCCAGGAGGGGGACCTTCCGGGGACGGCGTACGTCTGGCACTCCGGCACCAGAGTTGGCAGGTGGGGCCTGAGGCGGCCCAGCAGGATCGATCCGATTACCCTGTAGTCGGCCGAAGGCAGGGAGATCGGTCTGTAGCCGTCCAGAACGCGATCGCCGCCGCGGGCCTTGGGGACCAGGCAGATCTCGCTCCGGCGCATCGATGGAGGCAGGGCACCGCGGAGCTGAGACTCGGCGAGCACACGTCGCAGGGCGACCGCGAAGAATTCCTCGAAGGTGCTGAGGACCTCGCAGGGCAGACCGTCCCAGCCGGGGGCTCTTCCGCGAGGGAGGCGGCGGATGGCAGCGGCTACCTCAGCCTCGGAGACCTCAGCCCGGTGGAGTGGGTCCTCTTCTCCTAGTTCGATAGGAGTGGTGGTCGTAGCTCCGATGAAGGCCGCGTACACCGCCGGGTCGCAGCTCGGGCGGGCGAAGCGAGGCCGGAAGATGTCCAGGGCCTTTCGCCGCAAAACGGGGCCCTCGATGACCTCGCCATTCTCGTCCCTGATGGTGGTGACAGCTGGGCGGCGGTGGCGCGTGAGGCGCGCGAGGTCCGAGAGAGATGGGTAATCCGCGTTCGTCGACGAGGCCTCAAGCTGTACCCTGATGTAGCGTTGGGCTCTGCCGATGTAGCTGTCGTCGCGATCGTGGTGGCGAGGATCGTGGAGCGAGCGGGCCTCCGCGAGGATGCCGGCCTTGATTAGTGTCCAGCGGTCCCACAGTTGAGGCGCATCGAGCAGGGATATTTCCTCCGCGATGTCCATCAGGTAGTTGTTCATGTGCTCCTGGGCCAGCCCGGAGCGGAGCGTAGCAGCCACGCGAGGTTGGGAGGGGGCAGCTGGAGGGCCCACTCGGAGCAGCACCATGCGATGATCGGAGAGGTGGAAAGGAGCAATCGCATATGATGTTGAGACCTCCAGAAAGCGCGCCGGAGCGAGGATCCTGTCGAGGCGACTGCTCTCGATCAGGTCGCCATGTGCAGCGACTCTGGTGGGAAGGTGGGCGGCGTCAAACTCGGGGGCGGCGTCCAGGAGCGCGGTGGACTCGCAAAGAGCTCCGAGGGCCGCCATGGAGATAGAGTCGCGGTTCCTGTCGTCCCTGATATTAAAGTCCCCGAGGACCCAGGCTTCCTCCTCTTCTTCAACGGCGGCTGCCTTGATGACTCGGAGTTGCTCGATGCGCTCGCGCTGGTCGTGCGAGAGGTGGACATTTATGACGGTCATCTCCTGGCCGTGGACATTGAAGGTGGCCAAGACGATGTGGCCCGGCCACAGGATGCGGTGTCGCGAGACGGTGACGCCCGGCGCGTAGATGCAGGCGAGGCCCGAACCCGATATTGCGTCGGGTGGGGCAGTAATAGCATCGTAGCCGAGGCAGAGGTCTTGGGCGCCGTCGAGGTGGTGGGTGTTAGTTTCTTGCACAAGCGCAATGTCCACGCGGTGTTGTCTCAGGAGATGGCAAAGGCTTAGGCTCTTGTTCCTAATAGCGAGCCCGCGCGCGTTAATGGAGGCGATGGTGAAGCCTATGATGAAGTCCCTTGATGGAGCAGGGGCAGGGCCTGGCGAAGGCGTTTGTAGATGGAGCCGCTGGAGTCGAGCCTCCTACGTAAGAGGGCCTGGACCAGCTCGTACAAGGCAGTCCTCTGGGCGGGTGTAAGGTCAGGGAGTTGCTTTTTGAGGTGCGGTGTGGAGACGAGGAGGCTACAAACCCTCTCCTTTTCGAGACCCGCTTGGTTGGTTTTGTCAAAGATTGTGGAGGGGGCCGGCCGCAGGCAGGCATCTAGCTCTTTCCTGATTTTATTCTTTCCTTCCTGGGTGGAGCCTGTGCCTTCCTCCTCAGGCTGAGCCACCTCCATTGGCTCGGCGGGCACCGGTGGAGGCAGGGCTGGTGTGGTGGGCGGGTCGGAGGCTGAGCAGGTGGAGCTCGGCGCCTCTCCAGGCGGCAGGAGAGGACGCGCAGGATGGAGCGCTGGGGCACCCGGAGCAGCAGCAGCGGGCGTCACTGGGGCATTATTAGGTGCCTCATCCGATGGAGCTAGGGGCGCTGGTGGGGAGGGAACGGGTGATGGTGGACCAGTTCGCTGAGGCACGGTGGGAGAAGGAGAAGAGGCCTGGATCTGGGCGGGGGAGTCCACGCGCTTTGGGGCGTCGAAGTTCCGCCTGGCGAGCGATGGGCAGCTAGCTCTGCGGTGGCCCTGCCTTCCGCATTTGGAACATTTGATTCCGAAGGAGAGGTAGGCAGATAGGGTGTCTCCCTTGGACTGTATGGTCAGTCGGGTGGGCAGAGTCTCCAGCCTGACTCCTTCGTGGAGCAGGATGAACGCCTCCCGGCGGCCGTCGTTGAAGGCGAACTCCCCCAGCTTGATCAGGATGGGGGCGATGGAGGTGACCCTCCCGTATTGGCCCAGGGCGTTCACGATGGTGAAGTCGTCCACGAAGCCTGGCAGGCCGGCGACGACGATCCGTTCGGCCCTTTTTCGGTAGGGGAAGACCCTAAGGGTCGTTCCCCCGATCTCTAAGTCGCTCTCCACCAGATGGCTCGCAAGATCTTTGGTTGCCAAGCCCACGAGGAAATGGCCGTTCATTTTGCCGAAATGTGTGATTTTATCCGGCCCCCCGACCAGCCTGGACATTGCCTTTAGGTAGGTGTAGTCCGGGATCTCTGGGCACCGCTCCACGAAGATGTAGTGCTCGTGGTTGGTTGTGGCCTGCCTCTTCTTGGCGTCAGAGATGTTGGCGCGTGTCGCCTTGATCTCCCTAGGCGGCACTGTTCTTGGCCCTGTCGGCCGCCTCAGCTGCTGGGAGCTGGGCTTCTCAGCAGGCCTGCTAGGCTGCTTGGCGGCGCGCTCCGGCGTTGTTGAGGTGCGGCGCCGCTTCTTGTTCTTCACAACGGTGAAACCCCCGTTGTCGTCCACGTCAACCATCTCGCTGTCGGCCCAGTTGAGCGAGGCCGGGCTGGCTGTTGCAGCGCTGGAAGAGGCAGCAGTCGGCGGCGCGGTGACGTCACGCGCGGCGGCCGGATTTACATGCACGTCGCCTGCCGGCGGATTTGCATTCTTTTGAATTGTAGAAGAATTTTCTTTTGTATTTTTCATGTTTTCCGGCGAAAACTTCTCGCCTGGTTCTGATCCAGTGCTGGGCCTCTCAGGCACTTTTTCAGCGGACCGAGAGGGTTCTTTTGATACCAAACTCGTATTGGCAATCGCCTTTTACACACACTCCAGAGGCGAAAACGGCGGAGCTCGCGAAAGCGTGGCCGCACGCTTGAGTGTGTGTGTGTGTGTCCTCTATGGATTCAAAAACCATACATCCAATCGCCGTGAAAATTTGGGATATTATTAGGCATATCCCCGGAAAGGTTTACGAAAAATAATATCTTGAATATCTTTAATATCCTTAGAGTTATTTGCAGATTTGTAGCTTTAACTCGCAAGCAGCGCCGCCATTGAGACGGAGATAGGCTTAGGTTTGCTGCTCCTGATGACCTTGGGTCTGCCCCACCTCGTGAGAGAATGGATTCGTCCGGCCGCCGGCCGACAGTCCAAGTACCCACCGACCAATCAGGGCAGAGTTGGTGACACAGCTATGCCAAGTAGACAAGAAAAAAAGCCTCGCGGGAGCTTGCCCAAGATGACCTCCGGGAACTTCGTCCATCTTCCATAAACGACCATGAATTTATTCAACCTTATCGAGTATTTTTCAAGGGACCGGGAAAAAATGTTCACTAGATAAAACGATGATTTTGTAATGTAGAAAATTAGGAAAGACAAAATTCAGAATGACACGGCACACAGGGACCGGGAAAAAATGATCACTTTATCAGTTTCAAATTATCAAAATATATCTATTTCTTTTTATAAGTTTATAGAGAATTGTTTTAACAAATGTTCGTTAGACAGACCTTTACTCGGGTACCGATTAATATTGATTTTATTCAACTTATCGAGTATTTTTCAAGGGACCGGGAAAAAATGTTCACTTTATCGAGAGATTCGTTAGACAAACCTTTACTCGGGTAAAACACGGGTGAAGCCGGGTACATCCGCTAGTATTATATATATAGTTGTCTTTATTTTATATATGAATTGTTACTTATGCACATATATCATTATGAAAAAACAATTGAAAAAATAAAAGATAATTGGGTCAGGTGTTGATATTAAAAATAAAGAAGGCATCTCCTGACCACGAGCACATGTGCTTTTTAGATGGCAGAGCGCCATCTAGTGGAGCAAAAAATAAACTGAACGTTTATTTAGCTTGCTCCGTGATATTTGGCCAACCTAAATTCCACTAGATGGCGCTTCGCTGTGGGTTTTGAACAAATCGGGGTTGTGGAGGTGTGATGTACAGAACATTCTCTGTGTAATATTTTAATTTATTGACATGTATGGTGTCACTGTCTCTATTGAAAGGTTGATTGGCGCGATCTATTCGAACGACATTGGGTGAGATTATTTCAATTATTCTGTATGGTCCAGTAAAATATGATGCTAATTTACCTGTGTCGGGATGTCTATAATTTTTGACCAAAACAAGATCATTCACTTCGAAATGTTATGTTCTGTGCTGCTTATCAAATGTTTCTTTATCTTTTTTTATGCTTATTTTGGGTACGAGAGCGTGCTATCTCTCGAGCTATAGTTATTTTGGGGTATGGGTTAAGATGAGTTCGTAGATCTGGGGGGATAACATTGAACATTAAGTAGGTCGGTGGAAAACTTGTGACGGAATGGTGTGTGTTATTATACGTCTGAGTGACGCCCTTAACTAGTTGAGTTCAGGAAGCTTTCGGATTTTCTAGATAAGCTAGTCTGAGCTTGCCTGTAATGGTGGCATTTTAGCGTTCTATTAAACCGTTTGTTTGTGGGTTATTGCTTGTGGTGAGTAGGGGTTGTATACCATGTGTTATTAGAAATTTGCGGAATTTTTCTGGGGTAAAAGCGGGCGCTCTGTCAGATAACAGACGTTTTGAAGATCCTTGTTGTAGTACGGTTTTGAGGGTTTGAATGTACGTTAGGGTACTGGTGGACTTCGATGAAAAGGTCCAAGTATATCGCGTTAAATGATCCACTATTACGTGTAGATATGTCTTGGAGTGTCCATATTTCGAAAATCCAGCTATAGTATCTATAGAGATTAAGTCGAATGGTTGTTGAGGTGGTGGAATTTGTCCGAGGGCACCATAGGGTTTACCTTTGGGCCTTTTAATGATTTGGCAGGTGTGACACGACCTGAAAATTTTTTCTATAGATTTAGAGATACCTTTCCAGTAGTACTGGGTAGTAATTATGCGGGTCATTTGAGAGATACCTGGGTGGTTATATTCTTGATGAACTTTGTTCATTAGAGTATGTTGCAGGGTTTCGGGAATTATTATTTTAATTACACCTTTTCGGGTAATGGTATGTAAGCCGTTTGTATCAATATTGACGGGAGATGCTGGTGGTTTGTGCTGTTTGATAATATCAGCACTGATAAATCCTACAAAGGGGTTTCGTGATAGTAAATCTGCTTCGTACTGTTGGCTGCCTTTGAGGTAGTGGATTTCGTAATTAAAGGTAGATAGTCTCAGGCTCCATCTAAAGAGTCGTCCTGACGGATTTTTATAGTTTTAAGCCATTGTAAAGCTTGGTGATATGTGTATATGGTAAATTTTATACCAGTGAGGTATAATCGGAATTTGTCTACACTTTCGACGATGGCGAGGCACTCGAGTTCGGAAACGGTGTAGTTTCTCTCATGTGCTCTAAGGGCGCGGCTGAAATATTGTACAGGATGTACTTGTCCGTCTGGATGTACCTGTTTGAGTAGGCCTGCGATCCCTTGGGTGGATGCGTCGCAATAAAGGCAGCATGGTAAACCGACTTGATACAAGTGTAGTTTTGGTTTACTGGTTAAACTCTCTTTGAGAGTGGTGAAAGCTTGTTGACAGTCTGAGTCCCAATTCCATTTCACATCTTTTTTAAGTAGTTTATTTAAAGGTGCTCGTAAGCGGGCATAATCTGGTATAAACTTATTATAAACGTTCACTGCTCCTAAAAATGATTGTAGTGTCTTTTGTTTGGTAGGTGGTTTGATGGTATTTATGGTATCAAGGTTGCGCGTCTGTGGTGCATAAGTACCTGCGGTAACAGTGTATCCTAAGAAATATATAGATGTTTTAAAAAACGAACATTTATTATAATTGAGTTTGATGTTTTCGTGTTGACACACCGTTAGAAATTGTTGTAGGTGTTGTAGATGATCCTCTAAGGTGTCAGAGAAAATAATGAAATCGTCGAAGTAATGGGTAACAAAATTCAGTTTATATTTTTGCATGACCTGGTTTGTGGCACGATGGTATATCTGTGGCGAATTTCTAAATCCGTACGGAAGTCTACAAAATTCGTACTGACTATCTAACGTCACGAAAGCTAGTAGATTACATGAGTTTGTTTCTATTTCCAATTGCCAATATGCGGATGCTATATCTACAGAAGAGTAGTATTTGGCTTTCGACAATTTGTCAAGAATGGTTTCTATTAAAGGGTAAGGATATACGTCTGGAGCGATAATTTCATTGAGTTTTCTGTAATCAATACAGAAACGTTTCGTTTTGACACGTTCCGTAACAAGAGTTATTGGACTGGCATAAGATGAGACTGACGGGGCAATGATACCATGTTGAAGCATTTGCTCTATTTGGGTTTTTATTTCTTCTTAGTCGTGTAGCGGCACTCTATATGGGCGTAATGCTATTATTTTATCTGTGGTGGTATTGATTTTTACGTATGTTCAATTTGGGCACATTGTATTCATTAGTAGAGAACACTTGCGAGAATTCGTATAGAATTGGGTGAAGTTCGTGTGGACAATGTTCTAACTGAGGTGCCGCATTAGAAGGTATAGATAACTCAATATCATGGGTAGGAGATATAGGGGGTGATACAACAGTGGGGGCATATATAATTGGGGCAGGATCCGCCACGTGTAAACAGGACTGGTTCAAGGGAAGCGTGGTAAAAATAGTTGTTTCCCTCGGTTTATTGGGACATAAATCCTGTTTGCACTTGGTGAACTTATAGACATTTGTTAAGAGAGCATCATTCTTTAGAATCTAAAGTTTAGATAAATTTGGAGATTATTAAAATCTATAATTAATTTAAATATTTTAAGGGTATTAATAGATAAAATACCAAAAGGAAGTGAAGCTTCTATTATAAAAAAAATAGTTTTTGGGTGAGGTTACCTATTTTAATTTTAAAAAATATATATCCAAGGGTATTTACATTATGGGCTATTGCATTTATAGTTAAACCGTACTGATGGATAATAATTTTAAATGGTAATCTATTTTCTATGGTTCTTAAAATATCCAAGTTAAGTATGTTAATAGATGCTCCCGTGTCTATTAAAAAGGGCAAATTTACATTTGGTGACAGTTCAGTCCATATTACGAGCTGTTCAACGGAAAAAGGTTGCAGGTTTTCCTACCGTTGAGCGGGGCTTGTAGAGTCGTCTTGGCTTGCAGCTTGGACTTGGGGAACAGGGCTCAGAGATTGGACCTTGGGCGGTTCTGGGTGTGGGTACCACATTTTGGTACAGTGGTTGTGCGTGGTCTGGCGCTGTAGACTTGGCGTGTTCGGCTCTGTGGGAACCGTTGTTCACACTGGGAGTGCCAGTGCATAGCATTGCAATACTTGCAAGGCGAGGGTGGGGGTGTAACTTGGTAAGTTACACGTGATGACCGCTGGTTGTTGTACCGCGGTGGTGGGTTGTGGTAGGTTGGATGTGGGGCCATGTCTACTTGGCGCTGGTACGCTGCACTGGTGGCACACTGAGTTCTTCTTATTCTTGACACTAGGTCAAACCATTCTTTAATGGTGTTTGGCTGCACATTTGCGATTAATCGCTGGTCTGCGACGGGTAGTCCTTCGGCCAGAGACTCTATTAATATGTCGGCGGGTAGGTTTAATTTCATGCCCATTACCGTTTTGTTTTGGTAGTAGTCTTCTAAGGGCATTTGGGGTGTCAATTTGATGGCCAGGAAGCTTGCAAACGACGCTTCTGTCGTTGTTGGGAATAAGTCTATCAGTGTCTGGTGGGCTTCATTATAAAATAACCTATCTAACCGTAGGCTTCGGAAATATTGGAGGGGCTTACCTTGCAGGTTGCAGGGTAACTTGAGTAGGCGGTCCGTGTAGGTCAGCTCAGCTCGGTCTGCTTGGGCATCGAAATTGTCGAAAAAGCTCTGGGCTTCAAAGGTACCATCGTATGGACTCACGTCTATCTCCCTCGGAGGTCGGGCGACCAGCAGCTTACTCAGGGCATCGGCGATCTGTGTCAGCGGGTCTGCGGAGGTCCCTTGGGGCGGTGACATTTTCTCCTCCTCAAATGTCGTATCTTGTTTGGGGACAGATGGCTCGGTCGAATCGTTGGACTGGTCGGTTTGCTCTTCCATCTTTGCACTTTCTCGCTTCTATCTGGCCTATCTGGCCTTCTTCGTTTGGTTTCCAGTCGACTCTCGCTATAATGTGGTAACCGAGGGTCTCTCGCTGTGGTATGGTAACCGAAAGGGGCAAACCTGTAGTAACCGAGAGGGACAGTCAGGGCGTGGAGAGTTTTCCAGTACCTCCCTGCACCTTGGGAGACCTTTAACAGTTCTCACAGAGTACAGGCAGTCGTGGTCGAGGCAGAGTGGAAATCTTGGGAATGTCCACACAAAAAACGAAGACACAGTTGCACTAAGAAACTTCCGTGAACAGATAAAAGTTGAGCTAGGAGCGAAAGATGGAGATAGAAGAGTTCTTACTGGTCTACATGGTCGATGAGGAGAACCTTGGTGACAACCGACGAGGGCTTCCGCTGATGGTGAAGTGACTATATTTTTGGCTAGGACGGAGGCTTTATATATCTTTTCCGAGAAAGGAAGGATTGCATTTCAGCAGATGCGACAAGAGCGTGGGTCGTCTGGCGAAATTCTACACTGGCGCCATCCTGACAGTTTCCTTTCTATCTTTAGATGTTGTTGAACCTCCATCTATCTCGATTTTAGACATTTTTGACTTCTATCTCTTGCTTCAGGTCAACTCTTAATCTATTACAGAGTTTTATCTATTTATCCCCAGTTTGTACAAAGTACATTACATATGATGATGTAATGACACTTGTCAATAATGCATATAATCATTTACAGATGTGTTTCAATTATGCAACATGAAAATCTTGTTATAATTTATATACAATATGGGGTTGTTGGTTTAAATTACCATAAATATATGTTGTAACGTTTCTTATTTAAAAATAAAAGATACTTACAATACCTTGTGTTACTTTATTTTACCTGATTACAACAAGGTTAATCAAAATATATATATCAACATAACAAACTCATGCAAAACTACTAAAAGAAAAGTACAGTGTTGCCGACTGCCCATAATCATAAACTATAATCATAAAGAAAATTGAAAGAATAATCAAATATTTTACACAAATAAACACAAAGCATGTTGCATATGTAATATTGCAAATGATCCTGTCGACTTTGTCGTGTTGCAAATGATCCTGTCGACTTAAACGGGTCTACTGTTGTAACCCCGAGTAACCCGACGTGTGAATAAACTGGCAGTTGTTCGTGAGGCGAGTGTTGATGTTTTTCTCAAACGTGGACAGCAAGAAGCAGAGGCAGGGCTAGATGTTAGCACCGAGCGTGTCGGAAACAGCCCACGGGACAGAGGTGGAGGCCATGACACAAACCTGGATGCCTAGCACCGAGACATGGAGAGAGAGCCAGAAGCGGCCTGCGTCGATAGACACACTATAGCACACTTTGCGAGCTTAAACTGTTCTGTTGACCCCGCGAAGGGTCGACTATAAAAAGCCCCTGAAGGGGGCGCTTCAGGCGCGTAACATGTCCTTTGGCTTTGCCACGTAGCTGTCTCCAGCTGACCACTCTTTTGCTGTTTTTATTTTGACGTCATCATTTTGAGTTTAAATACGAATAAAGGTGATACAAGTTATATTGATAAATATTTAGCATATCATACAAAATATGGGGGGTGGTAGCAAATAGGAGCAGTGTACATTTTAATAGGAAGGTATGATCTTATAAATTATTGGCTATAACTAATTAGAAGATATGTGAATTATACCAAAACACAGTGTTATTTTTTTTACAGTTTAAAATATATTACATATATATATCAATTATATCTCAGTTTCCTTTATATATATATATATTGGAAAATATGGGGAGTTTGGCTATACATTATAATAAAAACTGTTGCAGTTTGTTCGAATTCTATTCTAGAGTTATTGTGTCTGTTATTCACATGTCGTATAAGTGGCCCTCAAAAAAATGCATACGTTTATGAACATTTGTTGAACAAATCCCGCTTTTTGTATTTTTTGAAATCATTATTGATATCAGGTTCTCGCTTTTAGTTCTGTTGAATTTCCTTCAACCATAGCAGATTAAAAGTTGAATCTATAACTTAAAAGAAAATTTGATAATATAAAATACACAACAAAACAACAATCCAAACAAAAAAATTCCTTGCTTTATCTTCCTAAGATCATTCTGAATATCAATATTGAAAGATCTTAATATAAACGTTGAAATATGTAGATTTTTACAATATCTTTTAAACACCTGCGATGTAATGTGGAGTACTGAATTCTACCTTACAGATCTCTAGGTGGCAGATAGAAAAACGGCTATCAAATGGTTAGCTGCGAAAGTCAAATAGAACAATAGCCCCAGTTATTAATAGAGTGTAAAACGACATTTGAAATACTATCCCGCATGTGTTTCTTTTCAACGAAAAATCAAAATTTATTTCATGGAGAAATAACGACTATCTCTAACCCTTTGGATGAGGCATGAAAGGGTGAATTGTGAAGAGTAATGATAAACGGAAAATAGAGTGTGTTGAACTGGCCTTGGATGAAGCTAGAACTATTAATGGAACAAAAGCACTTAATGGCTGGTTAAATAGCGAAATTATTTGACGCCAGTAAAAATAAACTCTACCAACCAACATCTGAATCTATGTTGAGGTCGGCAGTAAAATGGCCTGATCTCCCTGTTAGGAGCGAACTCATCTGAAACTAAGTCCAAAAAACTGTCCCAATAGATACTTCAGATCATTGGAATCAACAGCAGACCTATATTACAGGGAGTTGCCTAATTTTTTAGGTAGTCAGACGAGAGAAAGAAGAAAGAGAGGCGATAGTCTGGCAGTCTGTCTAAAATGCCGGCAGCAAGAACCTGGATTCAGACTCCACATTGACACACTCTATGAATCATTATAAAAAAACCTTTGTCTGTTATTCTATGTGTTTGTCCAGTTTATTCGCTCTTTGATTAGGTCTCTACTATCACGTGGCTTAACCAGACGACAAAGAGTTCATTTCTCGTAATTATCTTCTTTATTGTTGTTGTTGCACGTTAATAATGATTTTACGTATTTTGGGCATCTTTTTATGCTTATTACAAAAACCAAACGGTTCAATTTTTTTTAATTATATACCTAAAAAACGACGGAGACCCTGGGTAGGACATACGAAGTATGTCTGAAGCTTTGTACTCCTGGTAGGGCCACCTTAGGCCCAGCTAAATGTTAACAGACAAAGAGGTAAAGTCGTATTCCTACCTTTATGTGTCTTAGATGTTTCTATAACAGTAAACGCACCCAATTACTCCGTACAAGGAGATATGCCACATCACCATCAAAAACGACAATTATAAACATTAATAATAGTAAACGTTACTTGAAGACAAACGGAAATACCTCCCAATTACGTCATCTTTATCATTATTGTCTTATGTTTAAAAAAAAATGTATCAATACCCTAGTTCTTGATTCAAATCCTACTCCACCGATGAGGGAAAATAATCAAGCCAGACTCTGGCACACCATATGTACATTATATTTAAAGCAGTTGGAAACGACGATCCAAACTCGTAAAATAAATCCTCCATATCGCATGACACATCTAGATAAGGCAACGCGTAATAAAAAGTATGTTTTGATAAAACAAGATAGAACCAAGAGCGTCAAACCCATAAAATGAATTCTGTTTAGGGAAAAACACAAGATAAAGGAACCCATAAAATGCACCTTAAATAACTAAAAACACATATATTACAAAACTATAGAGATTAAGGAACCCATATAAATGTAACTTATATAACTAATAATATATTACATAACTAGATAAACGCCAACAAATAAAATGAATCCCCTATGTAAAGTCCTAGAAAGAACTCTAATTTAAACGAATCCTCTATGTAGTGAGAGGATACAGAAGCAAGTTGAACTGGCCTACATACAAATGATCCCTATGATAAGACATCGGAGGGAAGCTAATGCTATATACTGATGATAAAAGAGGAAGATCCTTCAGACGACCATATATATAGAGAGCTTGACAAGGAGCCGGTCGTTGGTTTACCAAGGTCGCCTGCTACCACTTGACGGCAGTGCCGATTGTGAGACGCCAGGATGCTTCTGTGAGTACCCACGCTGTCCTTGCTAACACACACCTAATACCAGGCCGGCATATCCATGAAGAGTTAGAATTGATTATGTTCTAAATGTCCATTACAAGAGGAGGAATCGCCCGTTATAATTTCTAAGAAGGAATCAAAGCTAACGGCGACGAGATTCTTTATTAAAGCGAAATAATCTTTGCGAGCTATAGGACTATGACGTCCTTCAACTGGCTGTTACGTGAATGCAAGAAACTAGAGAAGACATAATATATATGTAGTGATGTATAGTTGTTGTATCTGTTGGATGAATGTAGTGTGGCATGTTGGTTTGCAGTCGTGGTGGCCACAATGATTAGAGTGGTTTCAGGCGTGGAATTGAGATTACACAAAAGGACGAGGCATATTGGATGGCACCATAGAGATGGCGAAAGAGTGAGTGTAGCCGACACCAGTTTAGGGGAGAACTGTCTAGAGACGTCTGCCAGTCTCGTCCCCAAGCCGACTAACCGTGTTTATAAAAAAACAAAGGGGGCTGTGGGGGTCCGCCGCTGGAATGTCGCACCCCACCGCCGACGAGACAAAAATGCAGACGGTCGTAAATTTCCAGGACTGCGGGGAATCTAGCGGGGCCCTTCTGGCATCGGCTGACGCTCACTCGAAATTTTATTTGTCACACTTTGGCAATTACATTATACATTTACACAATACATGGAGACATAGATGTATTGGGATATATTACAACATATATGCATGTAGATATTTACATATAATTAGAAATATTTTATAAAATGAACGATTATATTTTTTTCCGTATACAAATTAGTTGTGAAAAAAGAATGGATACTAAGAATGTAGAGAAAGACAGAAACCGACTTTGACCTACAATGTACCAGAATCTTATTGAGCGACCTATCTGATGAACACTTATAAAGACATCCATATGTCTCCTTGTAGATATAAAAAACCGCCGATATTGTTCATATCAAGAAGATTAGAAACTTGGAACCTGAATTGTTGCTTGAATGTTGATTTCCGAACGCTATTATCGCGCTATTTTTTTTAACATTTTCCTGCTTTTATTTTACCGACTTTTATCAACTTCGGGTTTATTTAACTGCTTTTATCTTCTTATATATAAAAGTCAATGTCTGTTTCGCGCTAAACTCAAAAACTACTGAACCAATTGGTACCAAATTTTGCATGTCGCTTTTTTATAAACCTGAAGAAAATTTTCGGGTACATTTTGATTAGTATTTTTGGCTATTTATTTTTTCATTCAAAGAATTTTTTTACGCGGAGTAAATACAAGGCGAAGTAACAACACCATGCCAATTAAGCGACCAATGAGCGTTCTGCTTTTTTTTTTTCCAAGTTGCTTGCGTACTTTTTTTGAAATATCTTTTATACAAGTGTTACTTTTTTACAAAAGTATTGAGTATTAAAAGAGAGATTTATATTACTAAGTTACGGTAAGTGCACACAATGCAATTTTAAAAAAAACTTTACAAAATTAGCGTTACTGTAGGTAAATAATGGCTTTCGTATTTTTTATTAATTTTTGTTCTAGCCTTTATTTTTTATCTCTTAAAAAAAGCGTTTAAAATGATACAGTCGCAGTCATTAGCAAAAACATGTTTGCTTAATTTCCATGTGCTCTTTTATTTTTTACAGAAAAATATTCACATGCGAGTATTTTGTTTTATTTTTTTATAAACCTATGTTTTCTTATTCTTACTGGAAGATGGGCATCGCAGTCAAGATCAATCGCAGTCACTCACACAACTCAGGCAATTTAAAGGATTAATGCGCTGGGGCGGGCACCTCGGGGGTTGGTAATATAATACAAATTTTGCCATCACACACACTTTTTACCTATGGTTTATGTGTTACTTCTGTATTGCTATTCTATGGCACTTCTACTATTTATTATTGATGTACTTTCAGTATGAAGGAAATTGCACTCGGGGGAATTCTCGGGCGAAGCCGGGTCATTCGTCGAGTAAAGTATAAATTCTATATTAAATATTTGCGCATATATAAAAATGAAAAGCTCAACGGAGATATTTCTCTTCTCCGCCCAAAAAAATTGATTTATTCGGAAAATTTTATGTCAAGAGATATTCTTCAGTTATTGTTTAACATGGTGACTATATTCAAAGCTATGCAAGTTATAGCATTAGGAAAAAGTTGCATATATCGTGATCAGAATATTGTGATGATGCTGATGTAGTAATGAATTGATGTCGTGACGACTATTATTAATAAAAGTAATAATAATAATATAATCGTGATAAATAATATTTTATAATTAATATTCGCGTTAGACAATCATTCATTCGGGTACAACCCGGGTATGAAGCCAGGTATCTCACTTAGTTAGTAGAATTAATTATAATAAAATAAATAAAGCTTCCAGGGCTAAGTTTCTTGTGTGTTTTCCAGTTATTAACTATACACACCGAACAATGGAGATGTTTCACTACTTATTTGATTGTGCTGCTCTGTCTGAAGAAAGACAAAAACTAAATGATAAAACGGGGCAACTTTGTCCTTCATTTCCGGCACTAATTAATGAAATATCAAAGAATAGGTATATAGCGGTGGCGATATTTGGATTCCACAGGATTATATCCCGGAAAAAGGCCACACAGTGTTCTCCCCATCCCTTGTGAACTGGCGAATCCTGTATAGGGCGAGAGGCCCTAAATAAAGGCTTTGTTGTTGTTGTAACTATACACACAGAGCCTGATTGATGTATTCACTTTTATGATAACGGTTTTTTGACTCTCTCTAGAATCGTGAGTATGTGGGCAGTAATAATTTTATTTTTTAAATTACATTCTTGGACAAAACTTAAGGAAGTTATAAGTTTTTTATGTCACAGGCCGTCTACTTTTTTAAGAAGACAAAGGCAATTTTGTTCACCCTTTGTAATCTCGTGTATCTTCAATTAATATGATGAATAATATTTTATAATCAATATTCGCGTTAGACAGTCATTCATTCAGGTACAACCCGGGAATGAAGCCGGGTATCTCACTTAGCTAGTAGAATTAACTATAATATAATAAATAAAGCTTCCAGGGCTAAGTTTCTTGTGTGTTTTTTGGTTATTAACTATACACACAGAGCGTGATTGATGTATTCACTTTTAAGATAACGATTTTTCAACTCTTCTCTGTAGAATCGTGTGCGTGTGTGGGCAGTAATCATTTCACTTTTTCAAATTACATTCTTGGACAAAACTTAAGGAAGTTGTAAGTTTTTTATGTCACCGGCCGTCTACTTTTTTAAGAAGACAAAGGCAATTTTGTTCACCCTTTGTAATCTCGTGTATCTTCAATTAAGATCACTGTATATCAAATATCTTTCAGAGTTATTGTCTGAATCCCGATACACATGCTAAAAGGTACAACTTCCTTAAGTTTTGTCCATGAGTGTATTTTTATAAAAGTTACTTTTATAAATTCTTTACCACAAATATTAAATATTAAAAATTAGTATTTTTATGAAAAATAGACACTTCGGCCAGTTAGAGGTTTTTTATTTTATTGAATAAAAAAACTCTAACTGGCCGAAGTGTCTATTTTTCATGGAAATATGAATGCAGGCCAGGCAGCCTCTATCTTTACGATAAAAATGAGTAATCCTAAAAGAATCTTAGATCGTGTGTATTTGAAAGGTTATATTTTTATGGAGAATCCGAAAAAATATATTATTCTTCGATAATCAAAATGTGTAAGAAATATATAATAACGTTTCAAAATTCGCAGAAGGCAATAAAAAAAATGTAATAAATAAAAAAAATTCGATGGTTCAGCAAGGTTACTCTTTAATGATAAAAAATCGTTTAAACCTGTGAGACATTTAGCAACCACGGCCCAACAAACGTGTCGATATGTCCTCAAAGAAAGACACTTTATCGCAAGAAAATATCGCAGCTGGGAAAAAAATCAAAACCTATTGTTTGTAGAATTCGAAAGATATATTTGTATCTAAAATGAGTAAAAAAAGGCTAATGTTAACATTTTATCGCAAAAAAGACATCCATTAACGAGAAACACATTGCAGAAAGTTCGATGAGAATCATTAAGCTGGTTTAAAATTGCAACATAGAGTGTTTAATTGTTCGGGAAGGTAAAAAACCCTCTTTTAAGTGTTACATTATGAAACTTTTAATGAATGCAACTGCCCACGTGTGATTTTATATGCAAAAAAGTACTTGGAAGGTTTCAAGGTTGTTGATTGTTTTAACTCAAGAGGAAAGCTTCAGACTCGCAAATGTGAGAATTTGTTTAACATCTAAACTCGGATTATTTTGAGAGAGAGGAATATTAGATGCTATATTTGAACAAGATTTCTCTAACTGAGATCATGGAACCATCAAGATCATATTCTGATCCATACTTCGAAGTTAACTATGAATCACATGGCCTATAAACAAGTGAAATTCGGAATTTCTGCTATTCTCTCCATAGTTTATAATCCTTGCTGAATCACTTGGTACCGATTCTATGAATGTATTTGCAATTGGACTACCGAAAAAACTAAGAATAAAAAGATATAGGCTATTTTGGAAGACCTCTGGAAAAGTTGTTTGAAGGTTTATGTAGAGAAAGAGAGTTTTCTCGATATTTAGGAAATCTCTATCTTCAATCTCTTTGGTGATATCATTCGGGTTCAGTTTTCTTGTACTCAATGGCATTGGTGACATTCTCCTGCAGGGAGGCGTTTAACTCTATCATCAGGTCCTGGTCCAGCTCTGACAGCTGGTGATGCAGGTCGGCTGCCCGTCAACATCGACAGTCTCTCTCTCATATATTGAACTTTTTTTTCTTATCCCTAGTACACGTGGTACAGGCCATGATAATCATGGTGGGTAGAAGTAGGCGACTGCTTTTACTGTAAGTGCACCACATGTCTACACATGTGAAAAGAAGTTCGACTTTGCACTTACAAATGCGCCAGAGTTGGACTTTGGCAAGAAACAGGGGCCATTGGAGCATTTTTTATTAAATCCGAAAAGTGCCCAATGCGGGAATCGAATCCGGGTCGTAGCGGTCGAAAACCAACGGTTTAGACCATCTTTCTACCGACCCCTTATATATTGAAAAAAAAAACATAAATATATTAAAATAATAAATTTTATTATTATGGCGATTTTCAAATTCGTTATTTTAAAAGTGAAGCACCTTCTCTGATAGAATCTATTTCATTTACAAACCATGTTAATATGCTATTAAATACCTATTTTTATAAAGAAATATATTATTAATTTTTCATTCACTTTCTATTCTACGGTTTATCTATTCTTTTACCGAGATAAATATAATTTTAAAATTTTTCATAGAAAAGACTCTAAATTTTCGAGTATAACATTTGTCTGGAGTAGGTCGGGGTAGTAGAGGAAAGATTTGGTCGAATTCATGCTCTTTGTGCAATAGCGAATTTAGCCGCGACGTAGATGTTTTTTTGTCCGGCACTGGAGGAGGAGAGAATTTCTCCGTAAAAAGATTGGCTATAGAAACAAGTCGCCATATGTTCTAATGGCAAAAGTGGTGAAAATCAAACCCAATGCATTTGCTTTTCACAAATTCTGGAAAACAGCACAGACAATAGGCGCAACACAGAACACGGATTTCTGTAGATAACTGTTATTTTACTTCTATTTACCCCTGTATGGGACGAGTGTCCTTAATGAAGACTTTTTGTTTATGATGATTTGACCGATTTCTCTTCAGCTATATTATGCCATTTCTTGCCGAACAACCTTATTGCGTTTATTCTGAGTTGAGGAAAAGGAGACAAATCTAACAAAATAATAATGCCTTAAAATTTGAAACGGGACTTGTATGCAATATTTTCACTCATAGAAAAATCGCAAGATAGAACCAAAAAAGATTGGCAGTAAAAGGAGCAATAATAATGTCATTTTAGTTCTTGTTGTATGTTCTTTGCTGTAAAAATTGAATATCTTTGCGTCAGTCTTCCTTGCGATGGGAGTCAGTCGTCGATATCTTCAGATAACAATTACTGGATTCTCCAAGAAATTTCTCCTTTTCTTCTTTAAACTATTGGCAGTCAGAGATAAGTTTTGTTGACGCAGATAATATATCAGACATTCCTGACCCAGAGTTGTTCAATAACTCCTACTTCCAGACCTAACTCTATTTAGTCGCCAAGTTCCATCCGAATAGGAAGATCCAATATTATGTAAACCTATGCGAAGTAAACAACAGAGTGCACAATCAAACCCATATTTATTTCCTTAATAAATTAATTAATATAATAGGTAACTTAAAAATAAATTACTTACTTTGTGAGGGATTATAACCTTTTTATTAAAACTAAATTTTATTTGAATTTTAACGTGTTAATACTTTCACAACGCAGCGATAAAATATTCAAATAGAGTAATTATTTCTTATTGGATAACCTGATATGGCTACAATTCTTTCTTACATTAGCTGCAGGATTAAATATATATTTTTTAATATATAAAGTCGTTCAGTTCATAGAGAGCTGAGCCAGGTTGTAGTGATAAACCCTTTTTTTAATTCCCAAGGCCAAGAGTTATAGAAATTGAGTAATAGAGATCATGGAGAATCTTGGGGTCTTAGCACCCAAAAAAGGCTTACACTTTATAAATCTATAATAAGACCAACGTTAACTTACGGAACAGAAATATGGTTTCAATTTGTTTGCAAAAAATATAAGTACAAACTGAACTCAATGCAATATCAAATTCTGCTATGGTGTACCCAAACATGTAAAACAACCAGTTATAACTGTGTTCACACCTTAGCCAATATTCCTTTGATCACTGATTATATGGAATCTAGAATTATAGGTTATATGAGTTGAATAATTTATCAACAGAAGATAAACAATTTTATGATTTGTATATTCCAGGTATACTCAAAGATTTCATTATATCAAGGATTAATTTACTGAAAAATAATACTAATCAAACATTTCAAAGTTTCTTTCCTTATGCAATTCCGAAATATTTTCGACCAAACTATTATAATTCACAATTTATAACGAACCATGGAAGTTTTAAGGGATTTTTATCAAAAATTGGCGCGAGTGAAGACTCTAGCTGTCATTGTGGCAACGAATTCCAGGACTCGAGACACCTACTGCTGGAATGTCCACTCTTCTTCACCGCTAGACAACAGACAATAAATAATGTTGTAGATCTATATCAATTTGTAAATAGCAGAGAGAATTATCATAAGTTTAATAATTTTTGTAAATATATTCATGATTTTCTTTCAAACCTGAAAGGTTCAGGTTCCTAATATATATTTTTTTCTCTTTTTATTTCGATTACTTTTTTTTTGTAAAAATTTTATAACTGTTTCTGTTTAAAAAATGTAAATCGACGCAATTATCCCTAGCCGGGATATCGCGTTTGTGTGTTGAAATAAATAAATGGAGAAGTTACTTGATTTTAAAAAGTCTTTTAATCCTTCTGTCTTCAGGAAAATATTTAACAAAGTGTTTTTTCACACAATAGACTATATATATGGGTGAAGGTGCTTCATTATTCTTTTTTTTTTTATTATTATTAATCAACCAGGCGCGGTATTGAAATATTTGCGCCTATTACAGAGAAACAAACAAAACAATAAACAAATTAAAACTTAGAATTAAATATTCACAAATTTACAAGTATTAATTGACAGAGTTCATAAAATGTATAGAAGATAAAGTGACTGATGTAAGAGAGTGTTAAATCATTTAGATCAGGGAACAATCGATGTCTCACTTCTGTAAAGTTCGGACAGTCGAAGATAAGGGGAAGAGTAGTTTGTTCAGTTTCTCCGCAGGAACATTGGTGTATTAGGTTTCCAAATATTCAACATTCCTTGATGTGAGAGTTCGAAATTAGTATAGACGAGTATGAAAATTGTTTAATTGTTAAAAGAATCATACACGTCTATAATAGTTTCGATTTCTCATAACAGATGGCGCGCTAATGTATCATATTCCTTGATGCAAGGAATAACTTGGTCCTGTAGAATCCTTAGCTAAAGGCCACCTGGGACTGTTACCAAAGTATCGGCTATTCTTGGGGGAAGCAACGATCATATGATGACATTCGCATTGAAGCCACAATTGTGACAATTGCCTTCTGTTCGAGTGTGAAAGAATTCCATGGTTGGCTTGTGGATTATTTAAAACGCCCTATTCGATAACTGTGTGTTTTGACTTACCTTAATGTCTAAAATGAATTTCATCAGATCATAACATTTGTTCTGGACAATTTTCATTGATATTTATCCTTTCCTAATATTTCTGGGCAAACTCAAGGCGCTCTGAAAGATCAGTGGTCAATAATTGCTGTACTATTTGAATTTTTCAACAATTATTATATTATAATACAATATAATGCGGTTTATGATTGTAAAACGACGTTTGACAAGTTTTACTACAAATGTTTCTTTTGAACGAAAAATGGTAATTTATTTTAAGGAGAAATAACGACTATTTCTATCCTTAGGGTGAAGTATGAGTGGATGAATTGGGAAGAGTAATGATAAACTGAAAAATAAAAGTGTCCAGGGATGGGAATCGAATCCGAATCGAATTGGGAATCAAATATTTATATTATCCCAAATATTATTGGCTAGTTATGTCTTTTGAAGAAGAATATATGAAAATTAGAAACTATTTTAGACGCGTAATATTCTTTTTGAAATTAAACAATTTCTACTCCCCTTACTGCAATGGAAAAATTAATGGGAGGGCCTGGCTCATCCCATTAATTTTTCCATTGCAGCAAGGACAGTAGAAATTGTTTAATTTCAAAAAGAATCTTACGCCTCTAAAATAGTTTCTAATTTTCATAACAGATGGCGCGCTAGTGCATCGTAATATAAAAGAAGAATATAGTTTGCTTCAACTCTGTTCTCGCATTTCTTTTACTTTCCCATGAATGAGCGACTCCCTGCCTCAGGAAAAATGTGTTCTCGAATTCTAGAAAGGCACCGAGAATCACTGAAACGTCGGGAAAATAAAATAAATGTAAGAACGGTCGATACAAACTATATTCCTCGATATTTATATTGTTTATCAAACAGCAGTACACTGTTGTTCACTGTAGCGCTAATTATCTTGGAACATCACGAGCACTGAGAAGTAAACTTTCGTTTCCAGAAGTATGTCTTTATTCCAATTTTATGTTTGTTCTCAGTGTTTGTGAATTTTAAAAAGCACACAAAATTGTATTAATTTCTTATTAATCAGTACAATTTATCAGTACAATGTTACATTTGTACTATTTTTTCACATTGTGTAGCGTCCTCACGCAATTCTGGCCTTAACTACCCGTTTCATGATTTTTCAGGATGCTTTAATGACCAATTTTTTGGTCGTTGAGGTACAGCTTGCACCACGCTGATGAGGGCCAACAGCCCGAAACGCGTCCGTGGTTAGCTTTTCTTGATTAATCAAGAATGGGCATTTGGCCAATTCTGGAATAATTAAAAATCAACGAGAATAGTTGATATTTATTCCGATAGATGGCGCCAGCCATCAGCAACTTTCAGTTGCACGATAAGGAGATGCCTTTTTCTTAATTTATGCACCTTATCCCAGTACAATGTTACATTTGTACTATTTTTTCATATATATATATATATATATATATAGAGTATGTCTGAATGACGTGTAAAAGCCGATGTAATAGACGTTACTTTGTTAATTTTTATTGTTATTAATTATAAATATATAATTAACTTGAGGATGTAGTAGAAGTAAAGGATTTTTTTTTTCTCTCTCTATCTACAAATTAATAACATTTTACAAATTTTATAATTTGAATTTAAATGATCATAATAGTGAAGATAATCTTAATACAAAACTGGACTATAAAATTAAATAACTATTTATTATTATAATTAATTTAGATTTAGCTTGCTAATCTAATCAAATCTAACTGATATAAATTATCATTATTATCAGTTTGCTCCTTAAGTTTTAAAATTAGAATCACTGTTATAATTTTGTTATATAGTTTCTACACTATATTAATTCATATGAGCTTGCTCTATGATATATTTTTTATATATAACATAATATACAAATTAAATTATATTAGATATTCTAATATAAATAAATCTTCATACAAATTTTAATTATCTTTCATTGTTTGATTATTAAAAATTAAATTATAAAAGTAATTCTAGAAAAAATAATTTCAGAACTTTTGTTTTTTTCATTGTTTAGTTAGTTTAAAGATGTTTTTTTATTAGTTATTCTTAAAAATATAACAGATAACAAACAGTAATATCTATATATTTATAGATTAATTATTCAATTTATTACAAATTTTATCACCACCAAAAACAATTAAGTAAAATATATTTAAAAATTCATAAGAATAACAAACTAAAAAAACTAAAAAAAACTACAAACATATTAGTGTTAGCACCTCTTTTATGTTAATTTAAACTCGCTAAGAATTGCCTAAGAAAAAATTGTCAAACTTGTCCCTCTCTTAAGAACCATGACACTTTTCAAACAACTAGTTGTAAATTAGTGAATACTATTTATAAATTAACATGCCAAATTTGTCAACTATCATATATAGGACAAACTTGTAATCCATTAAATATACGAATAAACCTACATAGAAACCACGCTAAAAAATCAATTGGTAATATATATATGAAAGAACACAATCAATTACATACTTTTAACAACTTTAAGATAGAAATACTAGACATATGTCAAAACAAAAAACAACGACTATTATTAGAAAACAACTACATTTATAAACACAACACATTATTCCCTTATGGACTTAACGACGAATTAAACTACACATACAAACCACAAACAGAAGAAATTTCAACCTATGAAATCAGTTGCAAATACAAAAAAAAAATGAATTTAAAACTAAACCTAATAAAACTAGAGGTAAAACTACAAATAAATTAGGTTACATTGAATTTGAAGAATTACTGGACCCAAAACAAATGTACACTAACAACTTCGTCGATAAATTTATTAAAACATTATTTAAACTAAATAATAATAAATTTATCAAACTCATAGAATATATTAAAATTCATAATCTGACTAACAGATTAATAGATATCACACACGACATCTTTAAATACAGAAAAAATTAAACAAACTACTAATAACATTAATATTATCATTAAATTTAATAACAATTTATTTAATCATATTAAATTTAATGATATTTTTAATAACCAAATCATCAATAATCTTTTCCCTATAAAAAATTTAAATTTTAAAACAATCTGGAGATACAATAAAAATATAGGTAATTTAGTTTGCAATTATAACCAATTTATTAATAATTTGGCAAATTTTAAAAAAATTAAATGTAATTGCAACAACTATATTGATAAATATAAGTTCTCAAGTCATATATTAACTAGCAACTTTTCTTTTTTAAATCCAGAATATCAAGAAATTTTAAATAAAGGGTATAAATATATACCTCAAATTAAACACAATTATAATAATACAATTAAATCTATATTAAAAGATATAGATATTTTCATAAATAAAACTAGTATAAAATACAGTATTCCAGAATTTACTTTTCTGGAATGGAAACATAATATTAAAAAGGAAATTATAAATTATTATAATAATACACTTAAATACACAAAACCCAATTCAGACATTCCTTCTTTTAAAGAAAATATAATTAATTTACAGAAGGACTTTATTATCACTCCTATAGATAAATGTCCCAATAATTTATCTTTAATTTGTAAAAATCTATACCACGATATACTAAAAAAGGAAATTGATAATAATCATAAATACACTTTTGCTAGAACTACAGGCACAAAAATCAAAAAAGACATCAAAAATGTTGAAAATTCACTAAAAAATTATAATAACCACAAAAATCCAAACATACCAAAGTTCTATATAATTCCTAAACTACACAAAAAACCTATTTCTTTCAGAACAATCACATCTGGTATAAATTCAGTCATAAAAATATTGATATAAAATTAGCCTCAACACTACAATTTATTATAAATAAATTAACTAATAAATATAATTATAAATTTATCGACTCAAATAAAAAAATCATTAATTATTTAATGAACAATTGGACAAACATTGAAACAGTACACACATTTGACTTTGAGGACCTATATTCTAAAATAAATTTAAGAGATCTAAATAATAAAATAACCAATTTATTTAATGAATTCATTAATGACAAAACTTTCTACATTAAAATTATTCATAACAGATATAAAACATTTAAATTAGATCTTAAAACAGCAAAAACTCTACTGGAAACATTTTTAAATTTTAACTATATAGAATTTAAAAATAAAATTATATTCAATCAGAAGGCGTTCCCATGGGTACTTCTTCTAGTCCGTTATTAGCAAATCTAATATTGTTCTGGTACGAAAGAGAATACTTTCTACAAAATAATATTAATTGGCAAATATTCCGATATGTAGATGACATAATAATATTTAATAATCCACTGTTTAAAAAATTAATACCTGAAATATATCCTAAATACTTGAAACTTAAGAACAATGAAAAAATTTATAGAAACAAAAAAGTTAACTTTTTAGACTTGAATATAGACCTTACAAATAGTGCTGTTAGAGTTTATAATAAAAAGAGTAATTATAATTTCAATATTATAAAATACTGTAATATGAATTCTAATATATCATTAAATTGCTGTAAAGGTATATATTATGGTCAGTTTCTAAGATTTTATAGAATAAATAATAAATTAGATAATTTCATAGAAGATGTTAAAAATTTAAACATGGAATTTATTAAAAACAAATTTAGTATCAAACAAGTAAAATATTTCAACAGTATATCAATTATAAAATATTAAAAAAAAATAAATGGAAATATCCATTTATGAAATCAACTTTCTATAATTTCTCTTAATATTAACTAATACAAATTTATAATCTTTAACAGTTAATTAAACTTTGATTAAATAACTGATTAAAAGATTTTTTCACAAGATTTTTAAAGTGTTAAAGTATATAGTTCATTTTTGTTTAATCTCCAATTTCTGGGGAAGAAAATGGAAGTTAAATAAAGGTGAATTTGCACAATTAATAGCTTTATTAAAATCTTATAATTTGCCTTTTTAAAGGAATATTAAAAGATGAATAAGTGTTAAATCAGTTATTTTGATATAACTAGCTGTAAAGATTATAAAATTTAGCTTTCTTCCTTTAACTATTTTTCCTTTCTTCTTTAATTTTCTTGTTGTTCAAAAAAATTCTGAATAAATGGTCTAAATTTGAAATGTGGGGGGACATTCCCCTCCCGCGACATGTGTCAGCCAGAAATAGATATTCACAATGGAGGACGCAGCGGCCGAGGTAGGTTTACAGTTTGAATTTGTTAACACTTGTATCTGTTATATATGTTCATTTAAATATTTCACTGAAACAACTTAATATTAACACATAAAATCCGGTTTAAAAGAGATCTATGACATAATAAAGAAGGGGTGAAATGTCGCTGGAATTTTTATCTGAAGATCCCCGTTCCAGCAGATCTCTTTTTCCAATTCATTTCAATTTGAAGTCTTTTGTGTATGTCTGGTCTACCATTAGGGTTTCAAAACATAATATCCAAACTTATAACAAATGTTAATTCATACTATAGATATTTTACTAAATACAACTATTTATAATCATATTATAAAATAAAAAAACCTTTAAAAATCTTTAAAAAAAAAAAAGGATAAAATATAAAATCATATAAAAAATATATATATATATACTAACAATCTTATCTACCTTCTTTATAAAACTCTTTTTTTTTTTTTTCCTTATTATTAGTTTGATTAAAAGTGCATGGTTCTGTCTTTCTCTCTTTTTTCTAACTATTATATATATTCTCTCTTCGATTATTCTATATATAGGATTAGAGTATGTCTGAATGACGTGTAAAAGCCGATGTAATAGACGTTACTTTGTTAATTTTCATTGTTATTAATTATAAATATATAATTAACTTGAGGATGTAGTAGAAGTAAAGGATTTTTTTTTCTCTCTCTATCTACAAATTAATAACATTTTACAAATTTTATAATTTGAATTTAAATGATCATAATAGTGAAGATAATCTTAATACAAAACTGGACTATAAAATTAAATAACTATTTATTATTATAATTAATTTAGATTTAGCTTGCTAATCTAATCAAATCTAACTGATATAAATTATCATTATTATCAGTTTGCTCCTTAAGTTTTAAAATTAGAATCACTGTTATAATTTTGTTATATAGTTTCTACACTATATTAATTCATATGAGCTTGCTCTATGATATATTTTTTATATATAACATAATATACAAATTAAATTATATTAGATATTCTAATATAAATAAATCTTCATACAAATTTTAATTATCTTTCATTGTTTGATTATTAAAAATTAAATTATAAAAGTAATTCTAGAAAAATAATTTCAGAACTTTTGTTTTTTTCATTGTTTAGTTAGTTTAAAGATGTTTTTTTTTATTAGTTATTCTTAAAAATATAACAGATAACAAACAGTAATATCTATATATTTATAGATTAATTATTCAATTTATTACAAATTTTATCACCACAAAAACAATTAAGTAAAATATATTTAAAAATTCATAAGAATAACAAACTAAAAAAACTAAAAAAAACTACAAACATATTAGTGTTAGCACCTCTTTTATGTTAATTTAAACTCGCTAAGAATTGCCTAAGAAAAAATTGTCAAACTTGTCCCTCTCTTAAGAACCATGACACTTTTCAAACAACTAGTTGTAAATTAGTGAATACTATTTATAAATTAACATGCCAAATTTGTCAACTATCATATATAGGACAAACTTGTAATCCATTAAATATACGAATAAACCTACATAGAAACCACGCTAAAAAATCAATTGGTAATATATATATGAAAGAACACAATCAATTACATACTTTTAACAACTTTAAGATAGAAATACTAGACATATGTCAAAACAAAAAACAACGACTATTATTAGAAAACAACTACATTTATAAACACAACACATTATTCCCTTATGGACTTAACGACGAATTAAACTACACATACAAACCACAAACAGAAGAAATTTCAACCTATGAAATCAGTTGCAAATACAAAAAAAATGAATTTAAAACTAAACCTAATAAAACTAGAGGTAAAACTACAAATAAATTAGGTTACATTGAATTTGAAGAATTATAATCATTTTAAATATGTTCGAAATCTATATTATCGGGGTAAACGGTCTAATAGACAGCTAGTTGATGAAAAAATGTATAAAGAAATACGAAATAAGTATATGAATATTATTGAAAAAACAAGAAATGTAAGCTGGAGGGTATTCCTGGAGGAAGTTGAAAATACATCTCCTTTTGGTAATACTTACAAAACTTTTAAACAAAAAATTTCTCCTAGGTCTTTTGATTTACCAATTCTAGATGTATCTCAAGATGTGCTCGAATCAGAAATGAAAAATCTTTTATCTTCTCTATTTCCGAATGACTGTCAATCTTCTGACACAAACTATCATAAATTAATCAGAGACAAGAGTTATACCTTTTCTAATGATAAAATCATTTATTTTGATAATATTCAAATCTGTTCAATAATTAAAAAACTTAAAAATGGCAAGGCTCCAGGAATAGATCATATAAGCAATCAGATGATCAAAACGGCAGTTCATCATATATCTCCTGTGTTAACAAAATTGTTCAATGCTTGTATGGGACTTAATTATTATCCGGAGGCCTGGAGAAAGTCAGCAGTAATGATTATAAAAAAACCTAATAAAGAAAATTATAAAGATCCGAAAGCCTACCGCCCTATAAGCTTGTCTTCTAATTTAGGTAAAATTTTTGAAAGTCTAATTCATATTGAACTTTTAAATCATATTAATAGTAATAATGTTATGCATCCTGCTCAACATGGATTTACACAAGAAAAATCAACAATCTCTGCTTTACAAGAAATAACTAAATTAAGTCTTCTGAAAAGAGAAACAGAAAATACGGCAATAGTAACAGTGGACATCAGCGGAGCTTTCGACAACGCATGGCATCCGGCAATTCTCCAACAATTGGACAAGGCAAATTTTCCAGCGGTACTTATAAAAATAATTAATTCTTACTTTGAAGACCGGAGTGTAGAGTTTAAATATACTAATGTAAAGTGTATAAAAAAGATAAATAAGGGATGTCCCCAGGGTGGTATTATTTCTCCTATTCTTTGGAATATATTACTTAATGATTTCAACTTATCTTTTAACGAAAGTTTTGCGAGAGTAATTGCTTTCGCGGACGATGTGACATTTGTGGTATGGAGTTCAAACATCTATGATCTTCAGTATAATATTACCAAATGTTTAGTAAAAATCAAAGCATGGTGTGAAAAGGTAAAACTTTCACTAAGTCCAAACAAAACAGGTATACTCTATCTACATAACTATGAAAAATTGTCCATTAATTTTGATGGAAAAATAATTCAACCATCAGAAACTGTTAAAATTTTGGGAGTTATTTTTAAAAATCATAGACAAAGAAATAAGATTAATTTTGGAACACATGTTGACAATATAATTATGAAAGCTACGAAACTTAAGAATATATTATTCTCATTATGTGCACGTACTTGGGGCATTGATACTCGACGTAGATTGATCTTATATAAAGCTATGATACGCTCTACAATAAGCTATGCATCAAATATTTGGTTTCCTTTTATCACTGCAGCAAAAAGATCCAAGTTGAATTCTATACAATATCAAATTCTTATTAGATGCATTCATGCTTATAGGACTTCATCTTCTTACATCACACATATACTAGCGAAAACCCCTTTACTGTCCGATTATCTTGAATTATTACAAACAAAGTATAATATGACAAATTCTCTCACAGATCGAACACTCAAAAAACCCCTTCAAAAAGAATTAAACAAACTATATTTGGATCTAAAATTTAAGTTTTATCTTTCTCAATCTAATGAACTGTTCAAGAAATTCTTTCCAATTGCTGTCCCAAATTTCATTTCTTCTGATAAATTCACTACTTTATTCTTAACTGGCAAAGGACCCTTCTTAAGTTTCTTATTCAAACTGAATGCTATCAATGATCCAACATGTGAATGCCGCTTAGATGTTGAATCACCAGAGCATCTTCTTTTATCTTGCCCTCTGACTAATCAAATTGTATGTAGATACTTTGAAACATTACCAAATTCTCTTTGTGTATATACTCTATCTTATGAGAACTTTGTTAAGTTTAGAACTATTTGTACAATAATTTACAAAACAATACTAATCCATCGTGTAAATAATTAATCATATATATATATATATAATACTAGCACAGCACAATAGTCCTTTGGACTTCGTGCTTTTGTAACAATAAATAAAAAAAAAAAAAAAAAATTGAATTTGAAGAATTACTGGACCCAAAACAAATGTACACTAACAACTTCGTCGATAAATTTATTAAAACATTATTTAAACTAAATAATAATAAATTTATCAAACTCATAGAATATATTAAAATTCATAATCTGACTAACAGATTAATAGATATCACACACGACATCTTTAAATACAGAAAAAATTAAACAAACTACTAATAACATTAATATTATCATTAAATTTAATAACAATTTATTTAATCATATTAAATTTAATGATATTTTTAATAACCAAATCATCAATAATCTTTTCCCTATAAAAAATTTAAATTTTAAAACAATCTGGAGATACAATAAAAAATATAGGTAATTTAGTTTGCAATTATAACCAATTTATTAATAATTTGGCAAATTTTAAAAAAATTAAATGTAATTGCAACAACTATATTGATAAATATAAGTTCTCAGGTCATATATTAACTAGCAACTTTTCTTTTTTAAATCCAGAATATCAAGAAATTTTAAATAAAGGGTATAAATATATACCTCAAATTAAACACAATTATAATAATACAATTAAATCTATATTAAAAGATATAGATATTTTCATAAATAAAACTAGTATAAAATACAGTATTCCAGAATTTACTTTTCTGGAATGGAAACATAATATTAAAAAGGAAATTATAAATTATTATAATAATACACTTAAATACACAAAACCCAATTCAGACATTCCTTCTTTTAAAGAAAATATAATTAATTTACAGAAGGACTATATTATCACTCCTATGGATAAATGTCCCAATAATTTATCTTTAATTTGTAAAAATCTATACCACGATATACTAAAAAAGGAAATTGATAATAATCATAAATACACTTTTGCTAGAACTACAGGCACAAAAATCAAAAAAGACATCAAAAATGTTGAAAATTCACTAAAAATTTATAATAACCACAAAAATCCAAACATACCAAAGTTCTATATAATTCCTAAACTACACAAAAAACCTATTTCTTTCAGAACAATCACATCTGGTATAAATTCAGTCATAAAAAATATTGATATACAATTAGCCTCAACACTACAATTTATTATAAATAAATTAACTAATAAATATAATTATAAATTTATCGACTCAAATAAAAAAATCATTAATTATTTAATGAACAATTGGACAAACATTGAAACAGTACACACATTTGACTTTGAGGACCTATATTCTAAAATAAATTTAAGAGATCTAAATAATAAAATAACCAATTTATTTAATGAATTCATTAATGACAAAACTTTCTACATTAAAATTATTCATAACAGATATAAAACATTTAAATTAGATCTTAAAACAGCAAAAACTCTACTGGAAACATTTTTAAATTTTAACTATATAGAATTTAAAAATAAAATATATATTCAATCAGAAGGCGTTCCCATGGGTACTTCTTCTAGTCCGTTATTAGCAAATATAATATTGTTCTGGTACGAAAGAGAATACTTTCTACAAAATAATATTAATTGGCAAATATTCCGATATGTAGATGACATAATAATATTTAATAATCCACTGTTTAAAAAATTAATACCTGAAATATATCCTAAATACTTGAAACTTAAGAACAATGAAAAAATTTATAGAAACAAAAAGTTAACTTTTTAGACTTGAATATAGACCTTACAAATAGTGCTGTTAGAGTTTATAATAAAAAGAGTAATTATAATTTCAATATTATAAAATACTGTAATATGAATTCTAATATATCATTAAATTGCTGTAAAGGTATATATTATGGTCAGTTTCTAAGATTTTATAGAATAAATAATAAATTAGATAATTTCATAGAAGATGTTAAAAATTTAAACATGGAATTTATTAAAAACAAATTTAGTATCAAACAAGTAAAATATTTCAACAGTATATCAATTATAAAATATTTAAAAAAAAATAAATGGAAATATCCATTTATGAAATCAACTTTCTATAATTTCTCTTAATATTAACTAATACAAATTTATAATCTTTAACAGTTAATTAAACTTTGATTAAATAACTGATTAAAAGATTTTTTCACAAGATTTTTAAAGTGTTAAAGTATATAGTTCATTTTTGTTTAATCTCCAATTTCTGGGGAAGAAAATGGAAGTTAAATAAAGGTGAATTTGCACAATTAATAGCTTTATTAAAATCTTATAATTTGCCTTTTTAAAGGAATATTAAAAGATGAATAAGTGTTAAATCAGTTATTTTGATATAACTAGCTGTAAAGATTATAAAATTTAGCTTTCTTCCTTTAACTATTTTTCCTTTCTTCTTTAATTTTCTTGTTGTTCAAAAAAATTCTGAATAAATGGTCTAAATTTGAAATGTGGGGGGACATTCCCCTCCCGCGACATGTGTCAGCCAGAAATAGATATTCACAATGGAGGACGCAGCGGCCGAGGTAGGTTTACAGTTTGAATTTGTTAACACTTGTATCTGTTATATATGTTCATTTAAATATTTCACTGAAACAACTTAATATTAACACATAAAATCCGGTTTAAAAGAGATCTATGACATAATAAAGAAGGGGTGAAATGTCGCTGGAATTTTTATCTGAAGATCCCCGTTCCAGCAGATCTCTTTTTCCAATTCATTTCAATTTAAAGTCTTTTGTGTATGTCTGGTCTACCATTAGGGTTTCAAAACATAATATCCAAACTTATAACAAATGTTAATTCATACTATAGATATTTTACTAAATACAACTATTTATAATCATATTATAAAATAAAAAAACCTTTAAAAATCTTTTAAAAAAAAAGGATAAAATATAAAATCATATAAAAAATATATATATATATACTAACAATCTTATCTACCTTCTTTATAAAACTCTTTTTTTTTTTCCTTATTATTAGTTTGATTAAAAGTGCATGGTTCTGTCTTTCTCTCTTTTTTCTAACTATTATATATATTCTCTCTTCGATTATTCTATATATAGGATTAGAGTATGTCTGAATGACGTGTAAAAGCCGATGTAATAGACGTTACTTTGTTAATTTTTATTGTTATTAATTATAAATATATAATTAACTTGAGGATGTAGTAGAAGTAAAGGATATTTTTTTTCTCTCTCTATCTACAAATTAATAACATTTTACAAATTTTATAATTTGAATTTAAATGATCATGATAGTGAAGATAATCTTAATACAAAACTGGACTATAAAATTAAATAACTATTTATTATTATAATATATATATATATATATATATATATATATATTATAGACTTAAGTTTAACACAATAACAATTTTATCTACATGCATATTTTGGTTTAAGAACAGGTTTTTGTTGAAGAATATTCATACAGCAAAACAAGTGTAATGAGTACTTCCGCATTTTTAAAAGAAGACAATGTCGACTTTGTCTATTTGTGGTACTTTGGTTGTTTTTTGTTTTTTTTTTCGAAAATGTTCACATACTCTCTGACACAGACTAATCACTGACACACAAACATTGACAATGTTTGGGCAGAGAGAAATTTAACCCATCGCACACGGACGGATGTTTCGTTCATTTCTAGACTCTTAGCTATACAGTCTAGCGGTCAAATAAATAATTCAAGCTAATTAATATATTTTATAGCTGCAAAATTTCGATATTCTGTAAGTATATATGCATCTAGAATTTTATTGAAATCTTATCATAATTTGAAAAGTTACAAACGCTTAAAGCGAGTTATTTTTGAGTCACCCTGTACAAACAGTAAGTGGTCTCTCCTGGAGGTAGTCTCTCTTAGAGTTGATAATACAGGAATTATACAATAAATAGTCCAACTATCCGAGAAGTATATAAGGAGCAGAGAGGAAGTTTACAAGAAGAATATCAAGGAGTAAACAATAATTATAAAAAGCATTTAAAAGTATAAAGAAGAATGCAAAATGTAGATTCACGTCGTTTTCTATCACTTTCAAAGGTAAAATGTAAATAGAAGTAGCCAGAAGAGTCCAGTAAAAATTCGCTCCTTTGTCATAAAGCGATGCTCCTTATGAGGGGCTAAAGCGCAGTTTTTTTAAAGTCACACACAATTTAGCTACCTCAAATTACAAATATAGTTAAAAAGAATTTTGAAATGATGAGACAATTTTTACGGTTAAATCGAACTAATTAAAAGTATCAATGCTAAATTTAATTTTATTTCTAAATACAATCTCTAAAATCCAATGCTTCATTTATGTTTTAGATAAGGTAGGAATTTTGTTCAAATCAATAATTCCTTATTTGTAAACATTCCTTTATCATATATGTTGTCTTATTGAAAAAATATAGATTTGACAACTTTTCACGTCCTCAAAACAACTTGGCTCAGTATACATTCATAGAAAAATCTTGAGGAAGTGGAAAGTTTTGATATCACTGGATGTCTATTTTTTTTTTTCGAAGAGGAATACAGACGCAATTTTGATCAAACTTGGTTATCTCGTATGTCTTCAATAATGATCACTGTGTATCAAATATCTTTCACGGTTATTGCCTGAATCCCGATATACATGCTAAAAGGTACAGCATCCTTAAGTTTGGTCCACGAGTTTATTTTTCTATAGCTTCTGTCTTCTGTCTTTCTTCTGTAAGGGATTTTCCTTAGAGGTGATCTCTCCTGGAGGTTATCTCTTCTGGAGGTGGTCTCTCTCAGAAGCAGCCTCTCCTGGAGGCTATATCTATATTGTCTAAATCCCGATATACACGCTAAAAGGTACAACTTCCTTAAGTTTTATCCATAAGTGTATTTTTCTATAGCTATTAATGGCATTTTTCATTGACACAGTTATGTGGCTCCCAATTAGAATCGTAAGTCTTTCTTTGCGAAATATAGAAAAATCTACGTGAAATTTATTAATAATAATAACAATATTTTGGAGTGAATATTCTCTCACAATATTCCGATATTTACACGAGCTTGATCCAGTATCTATCCAGTGATGTTGGGGAGAGACCTGCTCATCGAGGAAGATGGAAGATCGTTAACGTCAAAATATGGAAGATTATTGAAACAAAATATTGGATCCAAACTTGTTAGTTTTGATCAAGACTTTATTTATTCCGTTTTATATTTACAAATATTTGTGTTTTGAGTAAACGAGTTTTTTAAAGCAGCAATACTTATCACAATTATTATCAGACCAAGAATTCAAGGTTTCCTAATTTACCTCTTTTTTTTTTCCTCTTCAGCAATAGCGACATTATATAAGATATCAAACTAAATGTTTTAGAAATTAATATTTTTTATTTACAAATATTTTTCTGCTGTACCTACTACTATATTGCGAAAAATATTTAGAGGACCTGGCTCATCAGTAGCAAATTTTTCTCTCAGTGATTCGGCCAATTTAATCTAAGTAACCGCGCAACTATTTAATTTGCCTATTCTGTTCGTATAGCTGGTAACTTAGAGAAATTCTTGGAGTTATTAAAGTAAATTATGAACCTATAATTTTTGGACCTGGCTCATCAGTAGCAAATTTTTCTCTCAATGATTCCGCCAATTTAATCTAAGTAACCGCGCAACTATTTAATTTGCCTATTCTGTTCGTATATCTGGTAACTTAGAGAAATTCTTGGAGTTATTAAAGTAAATTATGAACCTATAATTTTTGGACCTGGCTCATCAGTAGAAAATATTTCTCTCAATGATTCCGCCAATTTAAGATAACTAACCGCGCTGCTATTGTGTTGGCGCTTCCTTTTGTATAGCTGGCAACTTGAAGGAATATATTCTTACTGAAGTTATTAAAGTAAATTATGTTTATCAGTTTGCCAAAGCTGGTGTTGTGGCTTTGTCACCGACCCGAGGCCGCTAGTTGCGGCGACGGTCAATAGATGGCGTCAGGTTTTGACGTTTATTTTGACGGGAGAGGCGCCCATTGCTTCTATGGATTAATTTCTTCCCGGAAAATTTTCCATCTATATTAATAAAATGCAAATTTCATAAGTGTTGTTCACTAAAAACTTTCGTTACAATGCATCAATTTCGACCAAATTTTCAACATTTATGTAAAACGAGATGGAGCAGGTTTTGCTTAACATCAAAATATTTTTCCCTAACATTAACATGCGTAACTTCGCTGTTATCGATTAAATACAAAAAAAAATCAACAGAGTTAATTTTATTTATATATAAATACAAAATTAAATTTCAACAGAGTTAATTTTTTTACATACTAGCTAATAATCTCAATCTAAAAAATATTCAAAACAAGCAATTTTAAGATAACACTATATGTAAAACAGTCGGCCAAGAAAACAAATAACGTGTAATATATATATAATAAATATTATATATATAATATAACGGTATAATAACGGTATAAAGAAATAATGAGCCTATCGTTCAAATTTATAATTGTAACGAATAGTATTTTAATTAAAACATTTTAAAAACACACAGTTTGGAACGGGACGTTTCACAAGAGTGACATCCATGGCGCCAATTTATAATTGTAACGAATAGTATTTGAATTAAAACGTTTTTAAAATATATACGCACTCGGGTAAAACCCGGGCGTTGCCCGGGCCATTCGTATTATATAAATATATAATAAAAAATATAATGTAATGAATATTATTATCATTATTATCATAATAGTCTATGTTCCGGAAAATTATTTTCAATAATATTCGTTAGGCAAACTTTCACTCAGATAAAACCCGGGCGAAGCCGGGTACACATCCGCTAGTATATATATATATAAAGGCTTTGGGGAGATATTAAAATATTTATAAATGTCTATATCAAACATTGCTATTGCGTCAAAAAGAAATAACATAAAAATGTTTCGAAAATATATGGCTATATCAACCCATTTTATTAATTTAGTTCCCGATATTATAACGTAGAAAATTAGAAAAGACAAACTTCAGGATGACACGGCAATTTATTTAAGGCACACGGACCTACTAAAATTAAATAAAATACAAGAGAAGCGCAATGATAGAAGTTTACAGAGTAGCAAAACATAATTATCAAAATTGATAATTTGTTAATAAACTAATAAATACCTTGCTACAATATATGGAGTAATAAAATGTATTTAGGATTAAAATATATTCATCTTTTCTATATATTCGATGAAATTCGTTTATATCGATTTCTCTTATAAGCGATATTTTCGGTGTAATTTTGTTCCTTAGGATCTCAAGAGAATGAAATTAAATATTCTTTAATACAGTGAAACCTCTCAAGAGCGACCCATCTGATGAGGGTCCCTCTCTATAGTGACTACTTATATAAACCTATAAATAGCTTTATTTTATAGAATTCAATCATCAAATAATAAAAGGAACTATGCGAAAATGTATTATAAAGTGATAATTTCTCATCATTCAAAGTTTCTGATAAATCGAATTCCATTATCTACTGAATTTTTATAATTATTAAAATGATCAACCCAGGTTCCTGGAACGTACTGATGTTGCCAACTCCCTAGGTTGTCCTTCAGACTTAGCCAGCAATTTTTGTTTATTTACAGTGTAAGTGGAATTCCAATTTAAGAATGGGCGCGAAGCAGGATTATATATTTTTAGTGGACAATTGATAATTAAAATAATTTTATTGAAATCTTGTCAATACATGCAAAATTGCACACTCTGCACTATTTAAAAAAGCTAATTTTATATATATATGCATGACACTATGTACAATGAATATGGCGCCTCTGCCATCGCTGCAGAGCTGCCGCTGCTTCTTAGTAGAGATCCTAGGAATGCTGAGTATAAATCAGCTTAAATATGATAACAAAATGTTGCAAAAATAAACTAATATTTCATATGTATGGCTTGATTAAAAATCTATCCAGGGAATTTAGCCTTACTGCTGTAGAAGAGTTTCAAGACCCGAAAGCTCGAGTTAATTAAATTATATCTCTTACAAGAAACTCTTCCTTGGATGGAATTTTTATCAAATGATATACAAGGGATTTTTAAAGAAATCCATATGGATGTGTCGACGACCAAATAAAAAAAATCGAGGGGAAAATAACCTTTTTTTATTCCAAGAAGAATCAGCAGGGTTCAAGGTAAGTGATAAGATGCTCTACATCGAACTTATCGTTTTTAAAGGAACCTTGGACTTCTGGTTTGAAATCTGATAGTGATAGTCTGTCACAAATTTTCCCTCAAGTTGAAATGTGTCTCTGGTGAGTACCCCGCGTGGGGCTAATTCCCATTTTACTATTTCTAATGAAAATTAGACGAATAAAAACCGGCTTGGCCTGGGATTTTCCCGAATTAGTTTTCAAACAATCTATATTGATTTATCTACAATTATTATAATTTATATTATAAAATCACGCAATATTTGAATTCTGTTCAAAGTTATGAAACACAATCCCATAAGAATTATATAAACTACCGTGGCTTAAGATGATGATTCGGTAATGTCCTCCAATTGATTACTTCAGTAATGACAGACTGCCATTTGGAATTCCATTTCATGATATAATTTAGGAATTCTTTATTCTTAAAACCCATCAAATTGTCGTTAATATTTGATAGATGGCTTTTACGTCTATTACGACGAAAGAGTTGACCTCTCTTTCATTTATATAATAATAATATCTTCTCGGCAAAATTTCCATCTACAAGTATATTCCGGCTTTTGAGTTGTCCTAACCGCTTTGACAGTTAAAAACCTCTTCGGCAAATTCTGAAGATTTAAGGAATCTCTGATGGATCCTATAACATTTAAGCCCGTCCCGGACTGAAAAAAGTTCAAAAATTTTAACTCCAGGTGAGAGTTTTAAATTTATCAAAGCTGATGTTGTGGCTTTGACAGCGACCGGAGTCTGGTAATTCGCAGAGACGGTCAATAAATAGCGTACAGTATTTTTATCTAGTTTGAATGGAGAGTTGACATTTCTCTAGATAGATAAATGAATTCATTCTTCAATTTGTTTCATTTATTTCAATTTAAAGCGCTATGTCCTCCTAGGGACACTTGCGCTGTATGCCTTTACCTCTGTCTATACATATAAATATAATAATTTTAGGCCATGAATAGAAGGAGAGAGAATGGGAAAGAGAGAAAAAAATAACTGTGTACAAAAGAAAGAAGTGTCTGGCAATATGTACAATCAGCATAATGTGTTGCTACCTCTTAAACGTATTCCCGTAGTAGCTAAATCCTCCCACAGTTATAGCGATGTTGCCAACTTAGCCCATGAGTTTTAATCTTCCAGAAAATTTTATTCAGTCTTAGCAATATTATAAAACCAAGATCAAACACACAAAATGTTATCCATCTAGAATTTTTGCTTTTTAATAAATTTCAATAATAGATAAATTCAGTCTTGCGTGAACATTACATAACCTTTAAAAGTATGGTTGTTTAAAAAAATATTAATATCCTTAAGGCGCTGAAAAAAAATTGGAGAGAGAGAGCTCGGATTTTTTCCATCTACAGTAAGGAAAGTTTGATTTGAAAAATAAAACCGTGCCTAATGGTTTTATTTGTTATACAGAGAGATGGCACATCATAGCCTTATATAGCTAAGATGAAATGATAAGCTTTCTCCTTCTATAATTATCCTTTTCGGGGATCATTAAGTTCAATAATAGAAAAAAAACTTGTTTAATTGAAATATGGAACTACCTCGCGCGCACGTAGAAAACATTTCATGTGTAAGAGAATTATTATTCTTTTATTCTTCAAATAATGATAGGATTTTAATATCTGAATGTGTGTTGCTTTACATGTGTTCTGTGTGAGAAATGTCTAGAAAACAGCAGGGTTTTTTCTAAACCGAAGTTCTCAGACTGACGAAGCTTGTCATTACCCGAAATCTCGCCTTATATGTAAATAATATTCGCATTATATGTAAATAATGAAACACCAGCGTTTATTCTTCTTCCATCGATATCCCGGATATTATTTTCAACTAATTATAGATTTCCATCAAAGACGAGAATAATGAATACATTAGTTGTAGTGAAGGGTAAAAAAGATCAATCAAAACACATATGCACAAGAGCTTTTTAAGACACAATTTTATACATAAATTTACATAGGTATTCTTCAAAATGGATGAACAAAAGTAAAAGAGATTTAATGGTAATTATGAAGATGATATTTACAGTAAAACATAATTGAGACAATGTATATGATAAATCTAAGTAAAACAAAAATATAAGACTAATAAAAAATAAAAACATTATTGATATAAAAAAGAACATTGCATATTATGCATACATAAGCCTTTATTAAGATATAAAGAAAAATATCAATCAGCGCATATAAAATCTTCCTTTTATAATTTTCCTGAATGATCTACACGTAGAAAATAAGCTTCGGTTAATCGAAGGAAATGTTTAGAAGGCTAAAAATTGGATGGCCTTCAATTACGTCCAGTTTTTTTCAACCTGCATCAGAGCTTGGAACAATGTTGAATGGAAGGTAATTGTTGAACTCTGCGGTCAACCCTCCTTGAGGCTTCGCCAGCTTGATCTACCAGTCCGCTATATGTTCTTTGCATTCAGAAAGACATTTGGCAGTTTTAGAGTGCAAGACAGAATGCAGAAATATTCATTTTATCAATGTTTAAGGAGAAATAAGCAGGCTTCCAAGGTTAAGTTTCTTTTAAGAAAAATTTAATTCAGATATCTAACTTTCGGACGTTTTCGGGTGTTTTCTCCTGTAGAAGGCCTTTCATGCTCAAGTCTAGAGATCTCTCTCCCTCTGTGTTTATATCTATTTTATTCATATATTTTTCATTATTAATCATATGTATTCATATTTATTCTGTATTTAACCTTATATAATCTTATATGGACGTTGTAATAAATCAGTTTCAAAATCCCAATCTCTCCCTCTGATTTATTTATTTTTAATAAACTCACCACTCTCCCTGGAAGCCTGATGTTTTCACTTTAAATAAAGAATGCAGTTTTCGTTGAAGTGTTGCCAGGAGATATCTTCTAAATAGTTATCTGATTTATTAAAAATCATCAAATTGTTTATTCTGCTTAGGTTGAATCAGCAAGGGAAAAATCCCCAGTTATACCTCTAGAGAAAACTGATTAGATGATGAAGTGCTTATTTATTTACGAACAAAAACGCGATATCTTTTATATATTTCTACATTTTATATATTGGTATTTATACAGTAACTAGAGTAATTAAAACTTACCTTCACATAAATTGATATCTTTCAAGTACCAGGATCTTCATTAGACTATGTTACTACATAAAGTCATATCTAGAATGTGGCCGCTATATATACATACATATGTTAATTTGCATATTAGAGAAAAGTAAATATTCTAATATTTCTGGATTAAATTTCATCAAAATTATTAGACATGCAAATGCTATTATTTTAAATACTATTAGATAGAAACTATTTAAAAGAAAATTTTCACACTTAGACTATTTGTAATTGAATGCACCATTGTTTTACATACTATTTACACTGAAGGGTGGAATTTTATAAATGCCATTTAAGCAAACTATGGACATAATATTTTAGACAGAAGTTTGACTTATTTGTGAAAATAAACATTCGCGTCTTAATGTCTTAATTCGTTTTATATAGATGGCGCGTTATTGCTTTGTGATAAAGGCTATGTTGAGTCTTTAGAGTCGAGTTTTAGTGGGAACTGTTTGTTTTTTCACTAATTTAGTTTTCTTTGGTATTTGACTCGGGTTGGCCAAATATCAGGGAACAGGCTAAATCAACGTTTAGTTGATTTCTGTTCAACTAGATGGCGCTCTGCCATCTAAAAAGCACATGTGCTCCTGGTCAGGATATGCATTTTTTATTTTTAAATAAGTTTATATAAAAAAGGGTGTACCTGGATCTGTAAAGGAAAAAAAAACATTTTTTTTTCAGAAAATTTGGAGATCTTTCTCCCTCTTTATCAATTTATTGAAATATTTGTTTATTGTGAAAAAAATTGATAAAGAAGGAGCTATCTATCGAAATATTTTGAGAAAAATTTGTTGTTTTTTTTCTTTTATTTACAGATATCCAGGTACGCCCTTTTTATATGAAATTAGTAAGTAAATTTTAGATTTATTTCAATCAATTTTATTCAACCTGTTAAAGTTTCTGTCTATGAGAATTTTATCTATTTTATAAGATATCAAAATCTTTAGTAGTACTATGCGTTTCTATATTTTATGAAATATTTTACACATGACAATTTCTTTGACATATAAAACGGTCATTACACAAACATTGCTAGAAAACCTAAAATAAAAAAAACCATACGATATTGACATATTTAACAATATATCATATTATAAAGCACTATGCCAAAATGTATTTATTATATATTATAAATACTACTATTAACTGTGTGCGTAGCCCGGTCTCCTGGGGCATACAGAAGTCTCCAACACACTCTTCGGCTTTTATAAATACTCTAATTTTAATCTAAAGAGACAAGGGTCGCCTCTCCCGTCAAAATAGACGTCAAAACCAGACGCCATCTATAGATCAATAGATGACGTCTGGTTTTGACGTCTATTTTAACGGGAGAGACGACCCTTGTCTCTTTAGATCAATATCCTCCCGGCAAAATTTCCATCTAATTTTAATGACAATCAAAGAGATCTTATTTATTTTGTTGCTAAATTATAAGAATAATGAAATGGCCATTTAAGCCATATAATTTAATAAAGGATAGCCGGCTTCCATTGAACTACAGAGAGATTTATTATAAATATAAAACTCTATAACCTATGAAATTATATGAATGTTGCATTAATTGTATATATCTTCAATGTAAATTGTATAAATAGTAATATATTATTGTTCTCTCTCTCAAATGTTATTTATTTTATTATTTGATCAATGGAAAGTTTGACTTTAAATTGTATTTAGATGAGATTTGTGTAGTGGTGGTGGTACTTATCTCCATGGTTAAGCCAATTCCTGAAGTCCACTTCTCTCCAATTTTGCGATGGAAGTTATAGGCCTGGAAAATAGGTCCTCTATTGTCAGTTCTGAACATGAAAAGATATGTGTAGTACTTCGGTGGAGAACAAATCAATTAAATCCTCTAATTGTATTTATATAAAATAAATAAATATAAATGAGAGACACGCTTAACTAATTAATAATATTATTAAATATATAACGGGGGTAAAGTTTAATATAAAGGGGAATATAATAGTTTATTTTTCTTATTATTACATTAAAACACGTGTTTTCAAACCTTTTGCTTCTTATACAGGTGGAACTCTTAATACGTTTTTGCTACTTGGAAAGACATTTCTTCGAAGAGAATAATCGATATACAAGGTATGTCCCATAAGTTCCCGGACTGGGTCCATAAAAAAATAAATAAATGAAAAATGTAAATAAATTTGACAGTTTATTATAGAAAAAATATCTGGCAACACGGTGGTACCAATGTCGAGGCGGTACGTGCGCGCGCGCCAAAGTTATTTTAATTTATTTAAAGGTTACACCTTGCGCTGCAGCGATTTTACGATGGAACAAAAATTGAAGCAGAGGATTTGCATAGAATTTTGTGTGAAACTTCAAATATCAGCAACCGACACTTTTGAAATGCTTAATAAAGCATTCCCCAATAACGCCCCAAAGAGAACAACTGTTTTTGAATGGCATTCTAGATTTAAAGCTGGCAGAATTTCCATTGAAGATGATCCTCGTCAAGGACGCCCAACATTTCAAAGGACTGATGAAAATGTGCAAAAAATCACCGATTTGATAAAAGAAAATTCTCGAACCACTTTGCTGGAGCTAGAGCAAGACACAGGCATCTCTAAAACAACGATTGGAAGGATCGTAACCGAAGATTTGAGGCTCAAAAAGACTCCTGCAAAATTCATCCCAAGATTCCTCACTAATGAGCAAAAACTGTGTCGGCTTGCAACCTGTGAGGACATGCTGGAAATGACAAGAACGGATCCGGAATGGAAAGACAAGATAATCACAGGCGACGAGACATGGGTCTATGGCTATGACCCTGAAACCAAGCGTCAATCTGCCGAGTGGAGAGGTCAGGGTGAGCCTAGACCCAAAAAATCCAGGATATTGAAATCCAGAAACAAGGTGTTGCTGGTCGCTTTTTTGGATAACAAGGGCATTGTTCATCACGAGTATCTTCCTGCAGGCCAAACAGTTATTAAGGAAATGTATTTGAGCATTCTTCGCCGTCTAAGGGAAGCGATTCGAAAAAAAAGGCCAGAAAAATGGACTAATGGTGACTGGATCCTACACCATGACAATGCCCGCCCTCACACAGCGCACTTGGTGACGAGTTTTTTGGCGAAAAACGGGACAGAAATCCTACCTCAACCACCCTATTCCCCAGACATCGCACCAAATGACTTTTTCCTGTTCCCCAAACTCAAAGCAGTTCTAAAAGGAAGACATTTTGACACCAGAGAAGACATAATAGAAAAATCGCTGCTGGCATTGAAGAGCATTCCAAAAGAGGCCTATAAAAACTGTTTCGACAATTGGGAGAAACGATGGCGCTGGTGCGTTGAAGCAAGGGGGGATTACTTTTAAAAGTTTTAATAAAAAAATATAAAAAAAATCTTACCTTTTTTTTTTATGGACCCAGTCCGGGAACTTATGCGACATACCTTTTATATATATATATATATGTGAATAATTTTTAAAATTACAAAATATTTTCTCACAATGAGTTTCTTTTTATTAAAAAACACTATCTTTCAAGCGATAATCGCTCTTCAACAAGTTTTTAAAAATATCGACCATATTATTTATTTATTTAAGTAACCCAGGTTCCTGGAGCGTACAGAGGTCGCCAACTACCCGGGATGTCCTTCTGACCTAAGTCTTCTTGGATTTATATACAATGCCAGTGGAAGTCCAATTAATGAGGTGTCGCCAGGCAGATTTCTTTCCTGGGAGATTTTCTAGGGATGCTGGACATATGTTGGTGATACCTAGGAGAGTGGCTGTCTGGAATCTTTGGTATTGGAAGGTTGGACAAGTGAAGAGGAGGTGGTCTACGGTTTGGTCTTCATCTTGGCAGTGGGGGCAAATTGGGTCTTCTTTCGATACCGTTGCAAGGTCTGCCTGAATGTAACCATGGCCGGTCAAGATTGTTGTGGAGGTAGATCCATGCTTGATGTTTCGAAGCATTTGGAGGAGTAGTTTCGGGGGTAGCAGCAAATCTTCGTAGATTTCTGGTGGAGTAATCTTGGATGTAGAGGTCTGTCCACATTTTGAGGGCTATCTGTTCTTTTTTACCGCGCGCGACGCTCTTTGGGAGGGTGGTAATGGATAGTGGCAGATTAGAATGTGCTGCAGCCTTTGCCGCCTGATCCGCCAGTTCATTTCCTGGAATACCGCTGTGGCCTTTGATCCAGCAGAGTTGCACATTTGGTGAAAAATGCAGGTTGTAGATTATTTCCACAATTAGTTGTGTTCTTGGGGGCCAAGACCTACATATGGCTGATAGAGCAATATCGACTATATCTTACCAGAAATATTTACAAAAACAAACACGCGCAGCGTGGATATTTATAACTGAAAATTTTAAATTGGTTTGTAATTTAACAATTTTATGGAATATGTCTATTTATATTTTTAGGGCATCCAGAACCTATATTTGGATGACAGCAAGAAATAAACTGAGAGATTCAGGAGTGTGGTTTTACCAGGGAGTTCAAGTGGAATGAAAGAATTTATAAAAGCGCATGGTCCTTAATCTATATAAGATGAACACTTCCCCGACTATACTAGGACATAAAACCTTCTATTTTAAACGTAGTGTTAATGGAGAACGATTCTCTATCCCGCTATTAACATTTCAGAACAGATTTGCGGAGAAAGACACATGAAAGAAAATGTATCAGGAAGAGTAGATTGGATGATATTGAAGTCTGCATGAGCATGGAATTGACAACACTTAGAGCCTTCGACAAATGCCATGATCGAGCACAGGGGCATTAATTGGTCGCTAACCTAAATAGATATATATGAAAAAGATAATCAAATTGGTTTATTTATTTAATAGGGCGATTTTTGTACATTTATTGTTCTTCCACAGGCCACCTAGTTATGTATATAAATAAATATGCTACGTGTGGAGGGAGACAATAATTTATTTTGAAACATACAAAAATTGTTATATAAATGTGGATATATAACGGGTGATTGTAGATAATGGCCTGAAGTTTGCGCAAATTTCGTGTTATGGCCATAGCATCCTGCCGTCTATTTCCTTCCTAAACAATGGTGGGATTCACGCGTTTTTCCGTGAAAGTTTAATTTTCTTGAAAAACTATTTAAAATTATATTAAAAATAAAATTGTTTGGCAAAAAAAAATATTCGCCGATATATCCTCTTCGCATGCAACATTTTTCAACTGGTTTGTTATATTTAGGTATTTGTTTGTGCATGCGTGTATGTGTATGGTGTGGTGTGTTTGGTATGGTGTGGTGTTTATGTATGGTATGGTGTAGTGTATACATGGTGTGGGTATATATATGGTGTGTGTATGTATATGGCGTGTATGTATATGTGTGGTGTGTATGTATATGGTGTGATGTGTGTATGGTGTGTTTGTATGTGTGCGCTGTGTTTAGTATCTAGTGACATCGCTAATTCAACTCACGAAGCAAACATCCAGAAAACATAGATATTTACCCAGATCTTGAAGCAGCTTGATGGGTAAAAACTACGACCAAACAAGTATCAATATAAACTTAACTTCTAGAGAAATGGCCCGGCGAACATTTTGTTCGGTATTGGGAGAATTTTATCTAACCGCGTTTTTTTTTTAATAATCCTATTTAAAAATAATAACGAATTTTGCACGTTAATGAGCTTCAATTTAAAATGTAGAATCCATAATTTTCGGGTTTGAAAGTTGGAAACACAACATTTCAAAATAACTTATAGAGTAATTTTCTTTAATAATATATAATTTTTTTGTTGTTGTTAAAAAAACCGGTCTCTCTCTATGAAATTGTTTGTAACAAATTTTACCGGATTTGGAGAGCCAAAAAAAGGTGAGAAACGCTACACTAAATCATCTTAAAACAAACCCTGTGACCTACGTATAGAGCACATGAACAAAGTTTTATTCGAGTTTCACGTGTAGAAGAACCGTGTGGTTTATAGACTGGTGTTGTGTCGTTATAATAAAATAAACATTCTCTTTCTTAAACTTTATATATCTAGGGAGATTATTAAATACGAAAGTGTTTTTTATTCACTAAATGAGTCCCCTGTATCTCAAAGTTAAAACATCAAAAGTCCGAAGATTAGTTTCTGTTTGAATAAAACTCGCACTACTCTGGCACTTGTTGTTTTCACCTTTACATTTTTATAATTTGAGGCAATTCAATGGCATCATACAAAATGGTCTCCAAAGATAAGGGGAAACTACAAAGATAATCGTTTGTCGTAAAGATAGAGGCTGCCTGGCCGGCATTTATATTTCTTCAAATAAAAGACACTTCGGCCAGTAAATATTTTTATTGTCTCGACGTTTCGACAAAAATCTTTTGTCCTCGTCAGGAGCGAACAAAAGATTTTTATCGAAACGTCGAGACAATAAAAAGATTTACTGGCCGAAGTGTCTTTTATTTGAAGAAATAATCGTTTGTGTGATTTGTAAAATAATGTTTCCAAATATTAGAATTTTCATCTCTAACTTTCCTTTAGTTATTTCAATCTTTCAACATTATCCATTCTTGGAGATTTTTAAAAAATCTATTTTCATATAAACGTCATTATTACCCCTTTACAGAAAAAAGAAATTTTCCTTGCTATTGTTAATTTTACACAAGATGGTAAATTTCGGATAGCAATTAAAACAATTTCAAATATTTTTTTTTAAAGTCGTCACAGAGTTCTTTATTGTTCTGACGAAAATGATCATAAATTGTTACATTGTAAAACATTTCAGTTGATTTTACACAACATGATGATTACTACTTTCATTAAAACATTTTTATTTTAAATCTTCTAGATTTACCCCCAGCTACAATTTGTATTAGGTGGTGGTGGTGTCTAGTCCATGGAGAAGATCAGATCGTCCCGTGCACCCTGATCACAATACCAGCCAACAAAGTGGAATGGGGGGATGCTATTACCCCGTTAGTCAGCCCCATTTCAGAGTTCCCTGTAAGCCTTCACAGTTACCATAGCGGCATAATTGGTATTAGCTAAATAATCTATAAATTGACATATAATTATTATATAATATATCATTGACAGAAACATAATAAATGCACATAGATACAACATTATAATTGGTCAAATTATTCGATTATATTTATGAGAAGTTTTTATATATAGTTTGATTAATGTGTGTTTTTCGAACCTCCCCAATGTAAATACTTGTAAATGAATGCCGTAAAGATTTGGAAATATATCTGTGTTCTTTTAATCAGCTCACTTCATCCCGAAAATTTGCATACAATAATATGTATTTGTATGCCATCTTAATTATTCCATTACGATAGGTTTTTATTTAATAACAATATTTTCCTTCCCGAACACAATTTCAGTTTCCACTAATACTGTAGAGATGTTAAAATAATTAAACGATCCACATTAATCCATTTGTAAAAAAAAAAGGGTTTTCACCATAGCAAAGAGATTTTTGACTTGGTCGAGTTCAGTTTTGTTTATCCATTGTTGTTAATAAAGATATTGTTGGCTGGGTCGAGTTAAGTTTTGTTTATCCATTGTTGTTAATAAAGAGATTGTTAGCTGGGTCGAGTTCAGTTTTGTTTATCCATTGTTGTTAATAAAGAGATTGTTAGCTGGGTCGAGTTCAGTTTTGTTTATCCATTGTTGTTAATGAAGAGATTGTTAGCTGGGTCAAGTTCAGTTTTGTTTATCCATTGTTGTTAATAAAGAGATTGTTAGCTGGGTCGATTTCAGTTTTGTTTATCCATTGTTGTTAATAAAGAGATTGTTAGCTGGGTCGATTTCAGTTTTGTTTGTCCATTCTTGTTAATAAAGAGATTGTTAGCTGGGTCGAGTTCAGTTATGTTTATCCATTGTTGTTAATAAAGAGATTGTTAGCTGGGTCGATTTCAGTTTTGTTTATCCATTGTTGTTAATAAAGAGATTGTTAGCAGGGTCGATTTCAGTTTTGTTTATCCATTGTTGTTAATAAAGATAATGTTGGCTGGGTCGAGTTCAGTTTTGTTTATCCATTGTTGTTAATAAAAAGATTGTTAGCTGGGTCGAGTTCAGTTTTGTTAATCCATTATTGTTAATAAAGAGATTGTTAGCTGGGTCGAGTTCAGTTTTGTTTATCCATTGCTGTTAATAAAGAAATTGTTAGCTGGGTCGAGTTCAGTTTTGTTTATCCATTGTTGTTAATAAAGAGATTGCTGGCTGGGTCGAGTTCAGTTTTGTTTATACATTGTTGTTAATAAAGAGATTGTTAGCTGGGTCAGTTTCAGTTTTGTTTATCCATTGTTGTTAATAAAGATATTGTTGGCTGGGTCGAGTTCAGTTTTGTTTATCCATTGTTGATAATAAAGATATTGTTGGCTTGGTCGAGTTCAGTTTTGTTTACCATTGTTGTTAATAAAGAGATTGTTAGCTGGGTCGAGTTCAGTTTTGTTTATCCATTGTTGTTAATTAAGATATTGTTAGCTGGGTCGAGTTCAGTTTTGTTTATCCATTGTTGTTAATAAAGAGATTGTTGGCGGGTCAATTTCAGTTTTGTTTATCCATTGTTGTTAATAAAGGTATTGTAGGCTGGGTCGAGTTCAGTTTTGTTTATCCATTGTTGTTAATAAAGAGATTGTTAGCTGGGTTGATTTCAGTTTTGTTTATCCATTGTTGTTAATAAAGAGATTGTTAGCTGGGTCGAGTTCAGTTTTGTTTATCCATTGTTGTTAATAAAGAGATTGTTGGCTGGGTCGAATTCAGTTTTGTTTATCCATTGTTGTTAATAACGAGATTGTTAGCTGGGTCGAGCTCAGTTTTGTTTATCCATTGTTGTTAATAAAGAGATTGTTAGCTGGGTCGATTTCAGTTTTGTTTATCCATTGTTGTTAATAAAGAGATTGTTGGCTGGGTCGAGTTCAGTTTTGTTTATCCATTGTTGTTAACAAAGAGATTGTTGGCTGGGTCGAGTTCAGTTTTGTTTATCCATTGTTGTTAATAAAGAGATTGTTGGCTGGGTCGAGTTCAGTTTTGTTTATCCATTGTTAATATGATGCACTAGCGCGCCATCTGTTATTAAAATTCGAAATTATTTTAAAGGCGTAAGATTATTTTTGAAAATAAACAACTTCTATCTTACGCCTTTAAAATAATTTCGAATTTTGATAACAGATGGTGCGCTAGTGCATCATATTATAAATGTTCTAATAAAAGAAACAATTTGATATTTGCGGAAGAGCGATTGCTCGAAGCATATTAAATATTTATAAATGTATGTAATTCTACTGTTCTCAGAGCTTATGTCCATAGTTCTTCTAAAATACCCATTCCAAGAGTCTAACATCAGTATCACTATAAAAGGAAGTTCCAAAAATGCAATATAACAGCGGTATGGTAGATTAAACTGGCGACACCGCTGGGAGGGTTCACCACTGATGAGCCAGGCCCTCCCGTTAATTTTTCCGTTGCAGTAAGGGCAGTAGAAATTGTTTATTTTCAAAAAGAATCTTACGCCTTTAAAATAATTTCGAATTTATCCATTGTTGTTAAGAAAGAGATTGTTGGCTGGGTCTAGATCAGTTTTGTTTATCCATTGTTGTTAATAAAGAGATTGTTGGCTGGGTCGAGTTCAGTTTTGTTTATCCATTGTTGTTAATAAAGAGATTGTAGGCTGGGTCGAGTTCAGTTTTGTTTATCCATTGTTGTTAATAAAGAGATTGTTAGCTGGGTCGAGTTCAGTTTTGTTTATCCATTGTTGTTAATAAAGATATTGTTGGCTGGGTCGAGTTCAGTTTTGTTTATCCATTGTTGTTAATAAAGAGATTGTTAGCTGGGTCGAGTTCAGTTTTGTTTATCCATTGTTGTTAATAAAGATATTGTTGGCGGGTCAATTTCAGTTTTGTTTATCCATTGTTGTTAATAAGTGATTGTTAGCTGGGTCGAGTTCAGTTTTGTTTATCCATTGTTGTTAATAAAGAGATTGCTGGCTGGGTCGAGTTCAGTTTTGTTTATCCATTGTTGTTAATAAAGAGATTGTTGGCTGGGTCGAGTTCAGTTTTGTTTATCCATTGTTGTTAATAAAGATATTGTTGGCTGGGTCGAGTTCAGTTTTGTTTATCCATTGTTGAAAATAAAGAGATTGTTAGCTGGGTCGAGTTCAGTTTTGTTTATCAATTGTTGTTAATAAAGAGATCGTTGGCTAGGTCGAGTTCAGTTTTGTTTATCCATTGTTGTTAACAAAGAGATTGTTGGCTGGGTCGAGTTCAGTTTTGTTTATCCATTGTTGTTAATAAAGAGATTGTTAGCTGGGTCGAGTTCAGTTTTGTTTTTCCATTGTTGTTAATAAAGAGATTGTTAGCTGGGTCGAGTTCAGTTTTGTTTATCCACTGTTGTTAATAAAGAGATTGTTGGCTGGGTCGAGTTCAATTTTGTTTATCCATTGTTGTTAATAAAGAGATTGTTGGCTGGGTCGAGTTCAGTTTTGTTTATCCATTGTTGTTAATAAAGATATTGTTAGCTGGGTCGAGTTCAGTTTTGTTTATCCATTGTTGTTAATAAAGAGATTGTTAGCTGGGTCGATTTCAGTTTTGTTTATCCATTGTTGTTAATAAAGAGATTGTTAGTTGGGTCGAGTTCAGTTTTGTTTATCCATTGTTGTTAATAAAGATATTGTTAGCTGTGTCGAGTTCAGTTTTGTTTATCCATTGTTGTTAATAAAGAGATTGTTAGCTGGGTCTAGTTCAGTTTTGTTTATCCATTGTTGTTAATAAAGATATTGTTAGCTGGGTCGAGTTCAGTTTTGTTTATCCATTGTTGTTAATAAAGAGATTGTTAGCTGGGTCGAGTTCAGTTTTGTTTATCCATTGTTGTTAATAAAGAGATTGTTAGCTGGGTCGATTTCAGTTTTGTTTATCCATTGTTGTTAATAAAGAGATTGTTGGTTGGGTCGAGTTCAGTTTTGTTTATCCATTGTTGTTAATAAAGAGATTGTTAGCTGGGTCGATTTCAGTTTTGTTTATCCATTGTTTTTAATAAAGAGATTGTTAGATGGGTCGAGTTCAGTTTTGTTTATCCATTGTTGTTAATAAAGATATTGTTAGCTGGGTCGAGTTCAGTTTTGTTTGTCCATTGTTGTAAATAAAGATATTGTTAGCTGGGTCGAGTTCAGTTTTGTTTATCCATTGTTGTTAATAAAGAGATTGTTAGCTGGGTCGAGTTCAGTTTTGTTTATCCATTGTTGTTAATAAAGAGATTGTTAGCTGGGTCGATTTCAGTTTTGTTTATCCATTGTTGTTAATAAAGTAATTGTTGGCTGGGTCGAGATCAGTTTTGTTTATCCATTGTTGTTAATAAAGAGATTGTTAGCTGGGTCGAGTTCAGTTTTGTTTATTCATTGTTGTTAATAAAGAGATTGTTAGCTGGGTCGATTTCAGTGATTATCTATTGTTGTTAATAAAGAGATTGTTAGCTGGGTCGAGTTCAGTTTTGTTTATCCATTGTTGTTAATAAAGAGATTGTTAGCTGGGTCGAGTTCAGTTTTGTTTATCCATTGTGGTTAATAAAGAGATTGTTGGTTGGGTCGAGTTAAGTTTTGTTTATCCATTGTTGTTAATAAAGGGATTGTTGGTTGGGTCGAGTTCAGTTTTGTTTATCCATTGTGGTTAATAAAGAGATTGTTAGCTGGGTCGAGTTCAGTTTTGTTTATCCATTGTTGTTAATAAAGGGATTGTTGGTTGGGTCGAGTTCAGTTTTGTTTATCCATTGTTGTTAATAAAGAGATTGTTGGTTGGGTGGAGTTCAGTTTTGTTTATCCATTGTTGTTAATAAAGAGATTGATAGCTGGGTCGATTTCAGTTTTGTTTATCCATTGTTGTTAATAAAGATATTGTTGGCTGGGTCGAGTTCAGTTTTGTTTAATCATTGTTGTTAATAAAGAGATTGTTAGCTGGGTCGAGTTCAGTTTTGTTTATCCATTGTTGTTAATAAAGAAATTGTTAGCTGGGTCGAGTTCAGTTTTGTTTATCCATTGTTGTTAATAAAGAGATTTTTAGCTGGGTCGAATTCAGTTTTGTTTATCCATTGTTGTTAATAAAGATATTGTTAGCTGGGTCGATTTCAGTTTTGTTTATCCATTGTTGTTAATAAAGAGATTGTTAGCTGGGTCGAGTTCAGTTTTGTTTATCCATTGTTGTTAATAAAGAGATTGTTGGCGGGTCAATTTCAGTTTTGTTTATCCATTGTTGTTAATAAAAAGATTGTTAGCTGGGTCGAGTTCAGTTTTGTTTATCCATTGTTGTTAATAAGTGATTGTTAGCTGGGTCGAGTTCAGTTTTGTTTATCCATTGTTGTTAATAAATAGATTGCTGTCTGGGTCGAGTTCAGTTTTGATTATCCATTGTTGTTAATGAAGAGATTTTTAGCTGGGTCGAGTTCAGTTTTGTTTATCCATTGTTGTTAATAAAGAGATTGTTAGCTGGGTCGAGTTCAGTTTTGTTTATCCATTGTTGTTAATAAAGAGATTGTTAGCTGGGTCGATTTCAGTTTTGTTTATCCATTGTTGTTAATAAAGAGATTGTAGGCTGGGTCGAGTTCAGTTTTGTTTATCCATTGTTGTTAATAAAGAGATTGTTAGCTGGGTCGAGTTCAGTTTTGTTTATCCACTGTTGTTAATAAAGATATTGTTAGCTGGGTCGATTTCAGTTTTGTTTATCCATTGTTGTTAATAAAGAGATTGTTAGCTGGGTCGAGTTCAGTTTTGTTTATCCATTGTTGTTAATAAAGAGATTGTTAGCTGGGTCGATTTCAGTTTTGTTTATCCATTGTTGTTAATAAAGATATTGTTGGCTGGGTCGAGTTCAGTTTTGTTTAATCATTGTTGTTAATAAAGATATTGTTGGCTGGGTCGAGTTCAGTTTTGTTTAATCATTGTTGTTAATAAAGAGATTGTTAGCTGGGTCGAGTTCAGTTTTGTTTATCCATTGTTGTTAATAAAGAGTTTGTTAGCTGGGTCGAGTTCAGTTTTGTTTATCCATTGTTGTTAATAAAGGGATTGTTGGTTGGGTCGATTTCAGTTTTGTTTATCCATTGTTGTTAATAAAGAGATTGTTGGTTGGGTCGAGTTCAGTTTTGTTTATCCATTGTTGTTAATAAAGAGATTGTTAGCTGGGTCGATTTCAGTTTTGTTTATCCATTGTTGTTAATAAAGATATTGTTGGCTGGGTCGAGTTCAGTTTTGTTTAATCATTGTTGTTAATAAAGAGATTGTTAGCTGGGTCGAGTTCAGTTTTGTTTATCCATTGTTGTTAATAAAGAGATTGTTAGCTGGGTCGAGTTCAGTTTTGTTTATCCATTGTTGTTAATAAAGAGATTGTTAGCTGGGTCGAGTTCAGTTTTGTTTATCCATTGTTGTTAATAAAGATATTGTTAGCTGGGTCGAGTTCAGTTTTGTTTATCCATTGTTGTTAATAAAGAGATTAAATCCAAAAGACAAAAAACCTCTCGCAATCAGTATATTTTATTATTACAAATAACGGACGCTAGCTTTCGAACAATTAGTTCTTCAACGGGCGTTTTTACAAAACGAAATCAGATTCTTATTAATATATAGAGGTAATAGAAAAAATATATACAAATATTCGCTCAAAGATATGCTAAAAAGGTGAATTAGAGAATTAAAAAATAATCGGATATGCAAAAACTTCTTTAAAACTAAATTAAGTTTAAAACCAAGTGGGGAAGGGGGGACATAGCAGAATTCGTTCTTCAAATTCTTTTAAAAAAGGCAGCGGAACTGTTCCGGGACATCTATTCTTTTGTTTATGCTGTCTTTACAACCAGAAACCAAGGATTCCAAAATTAATCTTTCCCCTTTGTATCTGATGTTGTTGTAATGGCAGATGGGGTTATCCAGATCAAAACTATGTCCTGTGTTTAACGTGTGTTGGTACAGAAGGGATCTGGGGTCTTTTGAGCTGATATTGTATTTGTGTTCTTTGATTCGGTTTTCGATTTTTCTGCCTGTTTCTCCTACATAAACGGATTCACAATCGTTGCAGGCAACCGAATAGATCGCGTTGTTTTTATATTGAACATCATGTTTAACTCCTGGTTTGGTAATGGGGTTCCTCAGTATATGTCCTATTGTGCTTGTGCTGCGATAGGTGAACTGGATTCCATATTTCCTCAAATCATGGACTATTCGCTGATTGGTAGGTGTACCAACACACGTTAAACACAGGACATAGTTTTGATCTGGATAACCCCATCTGCCATTACAACAACATCAGATATAAAGGGGAAAGATTAATTTTGGAATCCTTGGTTTCTGGTTGTAAAGACAGCATAAACAGAAGAATAGATGTCCCGGAACAGTTCCGCTGCCTTTTTTAAAAGAATTTGAAGAACGAATTCTGCTATGTCCCCCCTTCCCCACTTGGTTTTAAACTTAATTTAGTTTTAAAGAAGTTTTTGCATATCCGATTATTTTTTAATTCTCTAATTTACCTTTTTAGCATATCTTTGAGCGAATATTTGTATATATTTTTTCTATTACCTCTATATATTAATAAGAATCTGATTTCGTTTTGTAAAAACGCCCGTTGAAGAACTAATTGTTCGAAAGCTAGCGTCCGTTATTTGTAATAATAAAAGATACTGATTGCGAGAGGTTTTTTGTCTTTTGGATTTAATTTTATGCGCAAGTTTTTTGATCTTAGAATAAAGAGATTGTTGGCGGGTCAATTTCAGTTTTGTTTATCCATTGTTGTTAATAAAGAGATTGTTAGCTGGGTCGAGTTCAGTTTTGTTTATCCATTGTTGTTAATAAGTGATTGTTAGCTGGGTCGAGTTCAGTTTTGTTTATCCATTGTTGTTAATAAAGAGATTGCTGTCTGGGTCGAGTTCAGTTTTGTTTATCCATTGTTGTTAATGAAGAGATTTTTAGCTGGGTCGAGTTCAGTTTTGTTTATCCATTGTTGTTAATAAAGAGATTGTTAGCTGGGTCGAGTTCAGTTTTGTTTATCCACTGTTGTTAATAAAGATATTGTTAGATGGGTCGATTTCAGTTTTGTTTATCCATTGTTGTTAATAAAGAGATTGTTAGCTGGGTCGAGTTCAGTTTTGTTTATCCATTGTTGTTAATAAAGAGATTGTTAGCTGGGTCGATTTCAGTTTTGTTTATCCATTGTTGTTAACAAAGAGATTATAAAATAGCAAAAACCTTGCCCAATAAGTTCCTTTATTAAAAACAGCGCGAGCTCTCGCTTTTCAGCGGGTAAAGTTACAATTAAGAGTGAGCACGGGGAGGCGAGATATAATAAATGATGGCTGTTTAATCTTGATTTGAAATGTGGATTATCTTGGATATCTATTCTCCTGTTGATACTGTTCATATTTTTCGATATGAGGTATTGGAGGATTAATCTTACTGACTTAGACGGTATATTGCAGTAATGGCAGTTAGGGTTTTCTAGATTGAATGTATGGTCTGTATTCGTGGCATGCTGGTATATTAGTGTCCTTGGGTCTTTGGTTTTTATATTGTATATGTGCTCTTTTCTGGTTTCTATTTTTCTCCTGGTTTGGCCAACATAAATAGATTGATAATCTAGACATGATATGGAATATATTGTCTTCTGATGGGACTTCTGATTTATAGATGGTTTGGTGATGGCATTTCTGAGAATGTTTACTATTGTTCTAGGGCTGCGGAAGATACACTGTATGCCAAATTTATTTAGTTCTAGTGCTATTTTTTCATTTGTAGGTGAATAATCTATGTAACAATTGGTTCTGAAATTCGGTTGGGTTCTGTTTTGAGATGGAATATAAGAATGTCTATGGATAAAAGCCGGTGGATATCCGAAATTTTTAGAGGTTTCTGTAAATGTTATTCTGTTTAATTTCTTTAGACTTGGGGAGGGAACAATGAGTAAATAAACGTTTGGTCAGAGTTTTTACAACTGCCATCTTGTATGATATGGGGCTATGAGAATTGAAGGGAACCTATGAAGGGTTTTCTCTATTCTTATAATAAACGGTGGTATATAAAATATATATTAAAAATAAAGAAGGCATCTCCTGACCACGAGCACATGTGCTTTTTAGATGGCAGAGCGCCATCTAGTGGAGCAAGAATAAACTAAACGTTTATTTAGCTTGCTCCGTGATATTTGGCCAACCCAATTTCTTGATAAATCAAGAAAAGCCATCCACGAACGCGTTTCGCGCTGTTGGCGCTCGTCAGCGTGGAGTAGGCTGTAACCACTGCATCCAAAAAGATTTTTTGGACCCAATGGCTTCTTGAGAAATCAAGAAATGGGTATTTAAGGCCAAATTTGCGTAAAGAATATATGAAATATGTTTCCTGTTTTCATGATAAGGGCATCTAGGTAGGGCAAAACTCCGTCTATTTATTTTTTTACGATGAACGATATGCTATGGTGGTAGTTATTAAGGGTATCTAAAATTATCTATTATTTTTTTCTGATTGATATTCGCAGTAAATGTCATCGCTGTACCTTTTCCATTTCGTAATGCCCAAGTTTTCCATACTGTTTATCCATTTATCAACTTTCAATAAAACTATTTCGGCTTCTGCCAGTGATAGAAGACTTCCCATAGTAAAATTTATAAATGGAATATATAAATGGTAAATAAATTATTTTTGATCCAATGTATGCCTTTTTAATTAAAGATTTATTCAGGGATTTCTCTATTTTTAAAACTTTATTCAATTTGTAATTAAACGAAATCTTTTCATTCAATAAATATATTCGTGTAAAAATATTCTCGTACATAACCCAGTTAGAGTATAAATAATAAATTTAATGAATTCTAATAATATCCTCTCATATACAGATTGACCTTTTCAGCCATATCTGATTCACACATCATTTTTCAAATTCCTCTAAGAAGTTATTACTTATATAAAGAGCAAATTATAATTTTCTTTAGACATATTTATTACATTGGAGATCATTTTTCAGTCAAAAATGACGAAATAAGATAGTAGGTACCTTTGGCTCTGGAAGTTTTCAATACGCTGATGAAGTAACGATATAATTAAAGATTTAATTTCTCGTTACCTACTCCGGAATTAATGCCCCAATAAATAACTTATATAACAGCGAATTTTAGAATTTATTATATTTCTATTAAAGCTTTTTCATTCTAATTCTCAATAGCCTTGTAGTTGCGAAACTTTATTGCGAAACTATAAATGTTGAATGTACATTAGAACCTTCCTCTAAAGGTGTTACAGAGGAAAGTGTCCTTTAAATAGAGATGTACCGGAGAGCTGCTAATCAATAAAAATGGTAAATTTGGCGATGAAAACTTTCTGCTGTGGATAGGTGTCCTAGAGCGAAAGTGTCCTCTCATGAAGGTTCTACTGTCTATTATAAATGATTGTCACCTAGCTGCCGTGTTTGAAAATTATTTTAAAAAACTGGCGTTGTGTGTGTGTGAAAATGTGGCTATTTTAGTTTTTATTTTATATTTATTTTTATCCTTACGATTACACATACAATTATAGTGTGGTAGCGGTTGGTGGATTCTAAGTACACCACATGACTACACATGTCAAAATCAATTAAACTCTGAACTTGCAATGTATTAAAACCCACTTTGTTTTCTTGCGATTACTGGTCGCAGCTTTAGTAGTCAATTAGATACGATATTATATCATAGTCATGATTAATAAATTATAATCACTTGAGCTATATTATTTGACCAATAAATCATCCAGGGATAAGTTTCTTTGAATATATTTTTTGTTATATTATCTATAATATTTCTATATATTATATTTCTATATAATCTCTATAATCTATATATATAATATATTATCTATAGATTTTTCGAGCTTTAAATTTTATTCTACCGAAGTATTCTCATAACTAAAACGCCGTGTAGTTATAATTACAATTGAAGAAGGACGTTAAATAGCCCGAAAAATAGAGAGATAATAATAAAACATTATATTCAAAGAAACTTATCCCTGAAATAATTTTTGGCGGAAAATATAGTTATGATAATTACTATACAGTAATATATGTTAGAAGAATCATTTTTAGCGCCATTTATTTTTAAAATATTCTCTTATATAAAACGCGCGAGAGGAGCTTTCGGAAGATCCCAGGTCAATAGTTTAACCTGTAACAATACGGTTTTTTTTTTAGGAATTGAACTGAGAAAAGAAAATTCCGAAAGCCCCTCGTTTTATAAAATGAAATTTTAAAAAAGTTGAATGTTTCGTTTAATAGAATTAAATATTATTATAGACAACTTTCCTGTCTCTAGGGGAATATTTAAGGCCATTCATCTCTCTCTCTCTGGCCAAGAGCCAAGATAACAGACTGCTAGTGTAGTTTTTGAAGAGCCCATTATCTTTTAACACGAGTTACTCAATCCTGCGATGGTAAACAGAAAAAAAAAAACTGTTTGTAACAAAAATTAGTCGCAAAATTACAATCACCCAGCAATAAAGTGTGAATTTGAGGTATATAAGAAGTAGTGTATAAGTACACAAGATGTTTTTTGTATAAAAACTTTTACAAGAAGATCAGACGTTGCAGATAAATGTCATGTACCATGTTTTATTCTTTCAAACGCACCATAATAGTCTACCAAGAGAAACCACCTAAAAATATGGTTCAAGTCCATCTCTCCTGGATGTGGTTTTCCCTCTATATTTTTAAATTAACTCATTTTCTTAATATATAAAAGTAAGATTATGTTAGTTTATCTGGCGCTAAAAACAGCACATATGTATAAAATTATTATTATAATGATAAATTAGCACATATTACTCTAAAGATTTGTTCCCTGAGAATAAATGCATATATTTTATGACCACAAATTGTAAATAATATAATTTATAACTTTGTTTGATTTTTGTAACAATCTAACTAAGTGTCAATAAAAATAATTTTGAATTTTCAAGATTTACTTAGCCAATTCAGATGTGGTTTTTATTATGGTATAGAGCAAATATTTATAGCAAGGTTTACACTATCTACGCTGATACTTCATATGTTGAGGAAATTACATAGATATATATGTGTAGCGTCCTCACGCAATTCTGGCCTTAACTACCCGTTTCATGATTTTTCGGGATGCCTTAATGACCAATTTTTTGGTCGTTGAGGTACAGCTTGCACCACGCTGATGAGGGCCAACAGCCCGAAACACGTCCGTGGTTAGCTTTTCTTGATTAATCAAGAATGGGTATTTGGCCAATTCTGGAATAATTAAAAATCAACGAGAATAGTTGATATTTATTCCGATAGATGGCGCAAGCCATCAGCAACTTTCAGTTGCACGATAAGGAGATGCCTTTTTCTTAATAGATATATACAGGGTGTACCAGGTAAATTGGGACTAACTTTGACAGTCCATAAAACAAAAACTACTTGAGATTAAAAACTTGTTTTTTTTTTCATTACGTAGCCATATTCATGTAAAATGCAACAGTACATGTGTGCGCAGTGTAGTGATGAACAGTAACCGAGAATTTGAAAATCGAGCTGCCATCATCGTTGCTCTGCGCGCCGGAAGGAGCCCCAAAGAGATAGTGGATTTTCTTAAGTTGCCCAAAACCACTATTTATCGTGTCAAGAAGCAGTTTGATGAGGCCGACAGTAACAAAGAGGGGATAGCTACAAGGAAAAAGCACTCGCGTCGATCGGACAGGGTAAGAGGCGAAGAATTTGTCAAAAATGTCAAGGAGAAGATTGATGGAAACCCTGGGAAGAGCATGAGGGCCATAGCCAAGGAAATGGACGTTGGCTCTATGACAATTGTCAGAACTATCCATGAGGACCTTGGTCTCAAGTCTTATGCCCTTCGGAAAGGTCAGTTGCTGACTGAGAATATGAAGATTAACAGAAAAGGAAAGGCTGCTGCCCTCCTCAACAACCTGAAACACGACTCTTTTGGCATGCTAAGGTTCTTCTCTGACGAAAAGAACTTTGACGTGGACCAAAAGGTAAATCCCAGGAATGATCGCTGGATCTGTAAAGACCCCTCAGAGATACCTGTCGTGATGCACACGAAATTTCCTGCCTCCGTAATGGTCCTTGGCGTTATCAGCAGTGAAGGTGATGTCATGCCTCCCCATTTCTTTGAGAAGGGCCTTAGGATGAACGCTGACACCTACATCAATGTTCTGGAGACCGTTGTGAAGCCTTGGATGGACATGGTGGCCGCAGGAAGGAAGTATGTCTTCCAACAGGACTCAGCTCCAGCCCATAAGGCAAAAAAGACACAATCGTGGCTGACACTTAACGTCCCTAGTCACTGGGGTCCTGATATTTGGCCCCCTAATTCTCCAGATTGCAATCCCCTCGACTACTATGTATGGGGCGTTGTTGAGAGAGATGTCAACAAAGCTCCTCATACCACCATCCAGTCTGTCAAGAAAGCAGTTCACACGGTGATGACCCAAATGGACAAGGTCATCGTCGCCAAGGCCTGTGCTTCATTCCGCACTCGCCTTAAAAAGGCTGATTCTATTTAAAATCACTAGATCTTAGAACACCTAGAGAGAAACCTTTAAAGAAGAGAATCGCTGTTTTAAGATCCCTCGTAATTTAAAATTGATTCTTTGTATAAATAAATGCGTCATTTCAAAGTTGACTATTTTCATTACTTCGTTTAATTCATTATTCACTTTTAAATACACAAAATTCTTTTGAGAATCTAATATCTTTTAAACACCTAATTTCATTGTATATTTATATTGGATAAACATTAAGCTTTTATTTATTATTTATATTTTCACAAATGATCGTTTTTAATTATATAATTAATGCAATTAATAAAAATGCTTATATTCCACAAAATTTGAGTGGTTAATTATATTAAATATTGTAACGTTTCTTATTTAGAAATAAGGGATAGCCACAATACTTAGTGTTTTAATATTTGATTAAATTACAACAAGGTGTTAATTATAATATACACGTATATAAAAACAAAATATCTTGTGCAAAATTAGAAAAAAAAAAGTACAGTGTTGCCGACTGCCTATGAATAAAAATCAAAGAATAATTAAGCATTTTACATGAATAAATACAAAGCATGTTACAAATATGAATATAAAATTGTATTTAGCTTTTAATTGATATAACATATCAGATATATAACCTAATATTCTACCATTTCACTACATCAAAGCCTCTCAGAAGATTTTTAAAAATTCCTTATCGTTAAATATAAGATATCAAATGATGACAAAGATTGGAATTGCTGGAATTGTGATCAACTCGGATATAAAACTAGAAATTTATTTTTAGGTGGCTTGATTTTAAATCTAATATTTACTCTATTTTACGAAGATATAACTTCAAAAATGTAAATTTTAGATATAGAAAACGAAAAATAACTTACCCTATCCCCTTCCCAAACAAGTTTGTTGATTGTTTTCTCAGCGTAATTCATATGTTTGACCATCCTATCAACATCACTCGCGCTGATTAGAGCTTCTACCATGTAGCCGTTGAGAGATAGGAGACAGGAGAAGGTGAGGACACCCAGGACGATGACGGAGATAAATTACATAATGGATAGAATATCACTAAACTGCCACAACTTATTTATAATCTGTACGCCTCACGAATGTTATGGAAATATGTTTAGAGATATCCTACTCCTACCCGGATTTTTCACGGTTTTCCTGTTCTTTAGTATATCCTGGTCTATATTAGCGCTAAGTTCTCGCTCTTTCTTCTCTATTTTCAGATTTTCTCCATTATTTCTTCGTAAATCTACTTTATAAATCCAATTTCTTTCGTCTCTTTTCATTTTATTTTCTGAAAACTTCATCTATTATCTATATTTTTTCTCTTAATATATCTCTCTATTATTTTGATACTTCTCTTGATTATTATTACTGTCACACAAATCGTCGTAGTCTTTCCATTAATTTTCAGGAAGCTTATATGATGCTTACCTTCATCGCTTCTCGACCCTTTGGCTAAGATTAAAGTTTCATCTGACTTTTCCAGTGAACTTTTCTCTCCGACTCAAACAACACCATATTCCAAATCACATATTCGTCAGCCCCTTCTCTAACTCTAGGCTGAACCTATTTTAATCATTTTATTCTCTTCTACTATAATCATTTTACCCAAATAATTCTAGTCTTCATTTCTTATGTGAATTTCCCATTCTCTGATATCAAGTATATACCAAATACATAAATGTTTAAACTGGTCTCAATCTTTTATACTCTTCATAATGATTAAAAAATAATCCTTTTGTTTTCTTCTCTCTATCTCTCTCTGTATATTTATAAAATATTTTTACCTATTTATTCCTATATATATCATTATATAATCTTATTTATATATTCGTATTTATTCACTTTTGTAATCAACCATTTATAATCTTATATGAACATTGTAATAAATCAGTTTCAATCTCAAAAAAAATCTCTATCTCACTCTCTTGTGCCATTAATATTAATTTCTATCTCTTTTTAGTTCATCAAAATTCACACATAACACCTTTTATTTTCTCTTATTTATAACAAGCAGACTTTTATGAAAATATTCGTCCCCATTTTTACCCATAATATATCGTGTTCTGTAAATAATACTATTGGCATCACCTTCTCTCTAATTCTCATTTCCACCTTTAATTCTTGATTAAACTCCTCATCATTGCCAACGATCAAATGATTTATTTTGACACAAAAATTATTATACCTCCTTATGAATGAATAGTATATAAGAACGAAGAGTTAAACGTTTCTTTCATATTATATAACATTATCGTTGAAATAATCAGAGTTTATATAGTTGACTTGATATTCGAACCATATAAAAATTTAAAAAATAAACATATTTGACTAGATTGTCCTGTTTTTCATGACTACTGAATAAAAAAAAATTAATAGTAACAGATCCAAGTATTTTTATTTCCAGTAAAGAAATGTATATAAAATTCAATACCTTTTATAGATATATTTTAAATTATAT